>VXAA01002337.1:710793-740826 GCA_013399115.1 Anseranas semipalmata
CCACACTTGCCACCCCGTCCCCACCACCTTCTCCATGCCCTGGCAGCCAGCCTCTCTCCCTTCTCCCTCCCTCCTCCTTACCCAGCTGCATTAATTAGCTGGTCGACACCCTCCCTGGGAGTAACAAGCCATACTGTTTTGCCAAGCACAACACAGCCTTGCCTCCCAAAATGGTCCCTGAGAAGCCCGGCAGCAGCACAGCCCAGACGGGGACCCCTCCATGTTAGGGGTGTCCTGTTGCAAGGGGAGATGCTTGATGGGGTGGTTTGTGCCTGGTCCTAATGCTGTCCTTTCCCTGCAGTTACGAATTTTCAGTTCTGCATAGTAATTTTTTTTTATTTTTTTTTAGGTAGAGATAGCCAAAGCAGGTGCTTTAGCAGAGATGTAAAACAAAACAAAAACCTTGAATGAGGTTAAAATATACCATACCATTGCTTACAAATCTGTAATCTTTTAGAGGGAAAGCAGTGTGACCTAAAAGACTGTGCGCTCATACATATCACTCGGGAAAAAAGCTACTGAGGAATTCCTTTCCTCTGTGATTTTCCCTGTGATCTATTTTGATTGTATACCATCACTGCACTGCCAGTCCCTTGCTGGGCTAAAATAATGCTTTGGAAAGCAACTCGTTCTCTCTGCATGAAGTTGGCAGATGAGTGCTTTGAGCACGCACTGCCTGAAGGAGAATGGCTTCATCTCCTGAGCAGCATGGTATGAATTGAGTCTTAAAATAATGGTTAAATACTTCACTTCTCTGAAATACAGGTTTCCCCATTGTTTCTCAATAGACCTGCTTATTCTATCAATTTATTTAAAGCTTTCTTTTGTATCTGCTCATTTTTGAATAAAACAAGGAATTTCTGGAAGCCCAGCTGTAAGATCTTCAAGATTTGTTGTTAGCTCCTGTCTGTTGATGTCCTCCCTTTACTTCCCCCTGTGTTCATGAGAACATGAGAGTAGCAGTGATTTCTCAGGTCACTGGTCCACTCTTCTGTTACTGCTCCCAGCAACATCAGATAGTCTGGTTAATAAACTTCTCAGCGAAAACTCTTTTGCAATGTGATTTGTCAATGGCCTGGAAAAAAAACTTTTATTTCAATTTTATTGTTTTCTCTTGCAAGTTTGTTTCCCTCATTCCTCTTGAATGCGGTAGATAGCATACAAAATGTCAAACATTCACTCATTTCCCTACAGCAGGTCCCCAAAACAAGTCTCTAAAGCCCCACTGTAGCTTCTATTGGGAATGATTGTCTCTGCCTTGCAAACCATCTGGTAATGAAAATTAGCATTTTTGCATAATCATTACAACAATCACTTCAAATTTCTTTTCATCAGCAAATGGAAATCTGACTGTAATAAAACTCTGTCCAGAACAGTTTGTATGGATTCCTTTTGTATAAAGGGTATAGAACATAATGTTGTCTCCAATGTGTAAATGTGCAGATTGTGGAATATTGTTGTTTTTTTTTTTCTCAGAAATACCTGTTTGCATTGGAAGTACTATCACTAAAAGATCTGGCACTAAACACATTAGTAAGAAGGCCATTCTTTTTGTAATTTACAGCATATTTGCAAAGTATATAATTAGAAATGGTGATTTTTTCATGTTTTCTGTGAAGACTAAAATATTTAGTCATGATTATTGCCATATTTCTTTTTTCTCTATTAATTTAATCGGGTTTAATCAATGGGCTGTTGAAGACCAGACGGTTATTCAGGTGCAGCAAACCAACCCACAATGATTAAAAAAGTAAAAGACACCTTTCCCAATCACAGAATCACAGAATTGTAGGGGTTGGAAGGGACCTCCAGAGACCATCGGGTCCAACCCCCCTGCCACAGCAGGTTCCCCAGAGCAGGGATATTTCCCAATATGCTTTGTATGTAGGCAGCATCCCTTCTTACATCAGTATCAGTATCACTATTATATAATTCTGTAAATCAGAGGGAACTTGGTGAACAGATGGGAAATTTAACCCTGTTCATCTGTAAATTGTATAACATATATACAAAACCTGTTTCACCCCTTCCCCAAGGGCTGTGGATAAATAAACTGCACTGACACGCACAAGTTTGGGCAAGTATTGGTGCATAGCAGCTTTTAGCAGCCCAGTCCACATAAATGTGTGCAGCCATTCCAGGACCAGTAATAAAAACAGATAATTTGACAAAACCTCCCTGAGATAAAGAAGCGATGAAAGAATATCTTTAATTAGTGCACGGCAGGACCAATTTGTTTTCATTGGTCTCTGTATTTATATTTTTTCTTTTTTATTATTTTTCTTCAGTCTTTTGGAAAGGCTTGCTAGGCTTCTTTAAGCTTTTACAGTCATGAAAATACTTATGCTCACTTGATAAAATCATGTTTTTTAATCACTGCTTATCAAGGAGATGAAAATGCTAGTGCTTTTTTGGTGCAGCGGGCTAGAAACAAAGTAATAACATCTAGCTCAAGAGTGAGCACTGGTTCTCGTAGAATTTCTTTACCTTCATTATACAGAGCCCTTTCAGTGTTTGAAAGATTGCCTGGCATTAAATATTATTACATGAAAATTCTGAACCCAGGATTCTGGTGTGTTTCCACTACTGAAACTCTTTTGCTGGCTGCTAATGAACTGCTAGTGCCTAAGAAATACCCAGGATTAAATTTCATCCTAACATAAACGTTCATAAGCATGAAATAGTTATGGCTTTGCCTCAAGCATGGAAAAAGTAAAAAATATCTGCCCACTTTCAACATCGATCCCGCTTGTTTCTCAGCACACTGTGCTGGTGGAAGAATCTGATGACATGATGTAGCTAGTTTACTTTTTTTTCCTGCTGCCTCAGATGTGAACATCTGTCACCAGGAACTAAAAGAGTATAAAACACTCCATTGCTTGTCTTCATGAATCAGTTTGCAACCTGAGCTATGCCGAAAATAATGTGTGATGGATTAATTTTTGCAAGGCTTGCATTATACTCTTATAAAAGACTCAGCAGTTTTCATATGTATTTTTCTATGTTACAGACGATGTGATTGTGTTTTACAAATTTTGTTTACTGTGGCAGAGTGAGATGAAGTTACTTGGTACTGGTTGTCTTTTATAGCAGATGTACTTTTCATTGGTGTTCATACCAGATATCTATTTGGTATGGTGGCACAAAAAATTTTAATGATTTTATAAGTTGTTCATGAGTCAGGTCGTGGTTATATTTTCCAATAACATCATATATTTCTTTCAGTCACTGAAGATCTTGTCAGAAGACGTGCAGAACATAATAACTGTGAAATTTTTTCACTGGAAGAAATCTCTTTACATCAGCAGGAAATAGAAAAACTAGAATATCTTGACAAATGGTGTCGAGATTTGAAAATTCTCTATCTTCAGAATAATCTAATTCCAAAAATTGGTAAGTGTTTTCTGGATATGTTTCTTATTAAATGGAATTGCATGCATAATCAGAAACAAAAAATCTTTTGTGTTATACTTGATGGGAATGTAGAGTGAGTAACTACAGAGAAGTTCTTTCTGAATCTGCTCCTACAAGCTTTTCTTTCCCTGTCATGGAAGCAGATTTCTAAGAAGCTCAGAAATTTGCAAGAGAAATTTTAAATGAAAAAGATAGTACTGAGATACAAGTCACTAGAATATGAGCGTGGAACACCTTTTATTGATTAAGATCTCATATGTCAAGATATAACTCAAATATCCTGTTTTCGTAACAAACGGAGAGACAGTTTAATACATGCCATGAACTGTGATATGAGAGGACTAGCTCTCATGCTCGTTTTTCAATTCACTTTTTATACATACAGTAGCTTTTATTAACATTGAAATGATTTTCATTCAGATACAATTATTGCTTTTGTTCATAAAGACAACTTTTTACAGAGAAGTCTCAATGTTCTTTCTGCACCACAGGAGAAGATATAACTCCATATGGTCTATGTTTTCTGGTGTTGTGGTATAGCTTTCAGTTTGCTAGGCACACAGAAAGACATGACATCAGGCCTTGGGCTGGAAAAGCTTAGACTCTACAGATACTGTGTAGATAGTATAGAATAGAATAGTTCAGTTGGAAGGGACCTTCAGAGATCATCTAGTCCAACCACCCAACTTCTTCAGAGCTAACCAAAAGTTAAAGCATAATATTAAGGTTATTAAGCATAATAACATTATGAAGGATGGAAAGTCAGAAGTTCTCAGGAATGATATTAGTGTATTTCTTTGAAGTTCCTTAAGAGGTAGAAAAAAAAATCTAAAGTTTTAGGGTGAAATACTGTGCTTAGGATTTATAGGCAAAGGCTTTAAGTTGAACCTATCCTGAAGGGGCTTGTCAGGAAATTCGTAGGGAGTATCTGTATTGATAACATCTGCATTTCTTGGAGTGGACAAATCTTCTCCCAGAGAGAATAAGGTTTTCTGAAACTGCTTTATGCTGTTCTATCCGATCAAAATGGGACAAAAATAAGTTGTTTTTCTCTCTGTTATTGTGTCCTTTTGTCAACACCCATATCTCGTAGAATCATAGAATCACAGAATGCTTTGTGTTGGAAGGGACCTTAAAGACCACCTAGTTCCAACCCCCCTGCCATGGGCAGGGACACCTCCCACTAGACCACGTTGCTCAAAGCCCCATCCAGCCTGGCCTTGAACACTTCCAGGGATGGGGCAGCCACAGCTTCTCTGGGCAACCTGTGCCAGTGCCTCACCACCCTCTTAGTAAAGAATTTCTTCCTAATGTCTAATCTAAATCTACTCTCCTTTAGTTTAAAGCCATTACCCCTTGTCCTATCACTACACTCCCTAACAAAGTGTCCCTCTCCAGCTTTCTTGTAGGCCCCCTTTAAGTATTGAAAGGCTGCATTGATGTCTCCCTGGAGCCTTCTCTTCTTCAGGCTGAACAGACCCAGCTCTCTCAGTCTTTCTTCATAGGAGAGGTGCTCCAGCCTTCTGATCATCTTCATGACCCTCCTCTGGACCTGCTCGAACAGGTCCATCTCCTTTAGGCTTGTATGGTGTATCACATTACCTTTCAGATTATTGTTTTTTGGATACAAGATTTATTCAGTAATTTCATTTTTAAGACATTCAGTTTTCTTCTTAACTTAATCTAACTGTAGGAGCTGGAAAATTATGCAACTTCTAACTTCATATATTCTTGTATAATGTGACCGTTTTCCAAGATAGCGCCTTAGTAACTAACGAAAAAATATATATATAACACTATGTAAATAATGACCAAAAGGTTTGCTGGTGAGGGTTGTGTTACAAAATACTGAATTCAAGAAGTAATCCACTGGGAAGTGGATATCAATATGTCTGTGCAGAACACACAGCAGATAGATGACAGTTCCAAGCACACTTCAAAATATCAAAATATTAATTCCCATGTGGTTTATATTGCCTCTGTCAGGAGGCAATATATGTCTCTCTCTTAAAGAAAACCTTTATGCAGCCCTGAAGATCAGAACTGCCTACTGATCAGGTAGCAAGTTGCAAGGCATCCGTATGTACAGAAGGTAAAACTGCCTAGCTGCTGTGGCTGTATGGATGAGTCCTGGTTCTTTCCTATAAATGGGAAAAAAAAAAACAAGATACCATTGGCTTCTACATTGCCTCTCTTGTGTCATATGTATGGATGTCATTACAGAAATACCGTAGGAAAAACATACAGCCACACTAAGCTGTATGAGTCCTTGATGAGAAATTAATTTCATCATCTGTTTGTGGATTATGAAAATACTTCTCACAGGTCTTAGTAAGCTAAGTGGTAGGATTCATGTCACCTAACTTTTAAACATCCATATCTTAGCCAGTTACTATATCCTCCCTTATGAAGAAAGCATATTTTTGACCATGATTTAGTTCACTGGTTTTAGACAGCCAATTTAAGATAAGACAAATCTCACCTTGAAGAACCTATTTTTCTTTATTGATTATAGAGGAGCCTAGACAAGTAACTCAGCCGTAGACATGATCTGTGTGTGTTAGATGAATCTTCCTCTGCTTGAATTTCCCTGTTTGTCTCTGCAGGGACAGTATGTACAGCAGTTAATCAGGGCAGCTTGTGAATTAGACCATGAGATAAACTTTTTGACTTCATTGGATAGGTTTTCCAGTCAAATCTTCAAAAAATATGGTGACTGGGGAAAGATCGGTGAACTGTATCATGAGTTACACTATGTATCTTGTATCAGATTTGTGTCTCAGGCCCGTGTGTCACATCTCAAATGACATTTGCATTTTCCAGTCACTTTTGGGACTCATGAAGTTCATTACTGCCCTATTCTCTCTTCACCTCCTTTGTGTATTCAAAGGATGAAATGCTAGCCATTCTGACAGAACAAACCCAAACATTGGGGACCTGCTAATATCGATAGTTCATGGTGAAAATAAAACATTTTGGATCCTAGATTACAGAATGCTCCTGTCCTTGGCTGAGAGATGCCTGCTGTCTTTTGTTTGGCCTGGAGAAGGAGCAGTCTAGTAGATTTAAATAAGTTGTTGCATGCATTCTGGTTATGTCACACTGACATTAGGGATAAATTTGGATCACTGTATTTAAAAAAAGAGAATCTTCACTCATTTATTTCTGTCAAATTGTCTTAATCAGGGATTATTCCTGGAGGTATTATCTACTAAATTTTTTCCTGGCTTGGAACAAAACAATGTAGTACCTCCCCTCATGCCTGTTTTTTAACCATTTTAACCATTTTTCTCTATAGCACATTTTCTATGATTAAAGCAACTTTCTAATTCTGTTCTTGTCTTAGAACAAACATCAAGTAGTATCGCACTCCTTCAATGATTTCCACTCTGAAGAAAGGTGCATTAGATGATGCAGGTGATGTTTAGAATTTACATAATGCTCTCCTGTAAAGAAAGCCTGTAGAAAACTACTATAAATCAATTCCTGCCTAACTAATATTTTATTTAGAATCCAGGAAAGAAATTCTCCCATATGACAACAGCAACTGTACTGTGAATGCTTTTGACACAAAGTATGATCATCTTAAGGACAACAAGATGCTGTAATCCTAGCTTCCTCTTGGTTTGCCAATTCCATTGATTTGAGGGAGCTAGGCCTCTCTGAAGAAGCAGGCGAGCGTTTAGGATCTTGACCCTTCAGCATCGCAGATCTTTGTTTTGTTCCTCTGCAAATGGCTTTACCTTCTAGCTCCTAAACCACTAGCTATCTAAACAATTTTGCGAGTATTTCATTATTCAGACTTCCCTCTGTTTGTTGTGCCTCTTTGTAGTACGTGAACTAATGTTGCCTACTAAGCCAGTTTCAGTCAGTACATGGGACATATAGCACCATAAAGTTTTAACTATATATTGTGGGAGGAAGAGCTGCAGTGAAGGACAGTGTAGCTGACATGAACACAGTACTAGCAAACTTTCTAGCACAGGAACACGAGCTCTGAGGAATGAAACTGGTAGATAAATTTTGTATCCCAAAATGCTAGTGCATGCCTCAAGGTTGTTCTTCAGGTTTATGGCAGAAAAGCAGCTTAGTTTGAAGTTGATTATTATTGCACTTACCATTACTTTTATTAGAATTGTGTGTTCGTATATTCACTATGACACTAGTGAAAATACGAAAGATAATGGCTAACCCATAATTGTGGGCCAACTCACTACTGCTTTCTGAATTACTCATGTATATTTGAAAATCCTAGTTGAAAATGACATTACCTAATTTCTTAACTCCTCCATTACTTCCTAATGTCAGGAATTTAAATAGATCATAAGGACAGGTTTTCCAAAAAACTCTGTTGCTACAAAAATTCCAGAAGAAAAGGAAGTTTCCTAGACCACATTCTTATCAGAATATACTTGTACCATTTTATAGACAACGCATAAATTGTGGGCTAAATAAGTCTGTGTTATGTAAAAGAGTAGTTCTAGGCTTTATTTCAAAATGGCATGAATTCTGCCAAACATAATATAACATAGATTTATTGATTATTTAATTTTCTTGTATTAACCCTGTTGATAAAAGATCTTTAAAAATTGAATATATACCAAAGAAACCAATCTTTTCTATATAAGTGAGTGTAAAACTCAAATTTTCTAAAGCTTGACTAAGTATGGCCTGATCATTCCTGAGTTTCATGATGAATGAAATATTTCACCGTGCTTTCTGGCCAATCATCTTGCATTATATACTTGTATTATAGAATTTTTGATAAAAAAATGCATTTATAGCCTTCCTTATCTCTATGCTATTTTTATTTAAATTTATAATTTACAGAGAATTTCTATTTTCATCTTTTTATTAGTATTAAAATATTAGTGCCTGATAGCCTATTACATATTCAGGTTTGTCCTTCCCATTTTTCTGCTTTATTGTTTGTTTGAAGTTAAGTGAGCAAATAAAATGATAATGCCCTTCCAATGAAGGAAACTGAAATAATGGATCTGTGTTTTGTTACAGAAAATGTGGGCAAGTTAAAGAAGCTGGAATATTTAAATGTAGCTTTGAACAACATTGAAAGAATTGAAAATCTGGAAGGTAAGATTTTTAAATGAACTATTTTGCCTTTTCTTATTGAAACACTTGAGTTGTGACTTAATTTACACTAAGTGTAAGGGTGGAGGCCATTAATTATGTCCACCAATAAATGCCCAACACTTTCTTGATAGTCAGAAGGAAGGAGCTTGTATGCAGTGTTTCAACAAGTGCTTCTTTGTAGTAAGTGGTTCCTACTGCTGAAGTTTTATCATTGCAGTTTCTTAAATATATTTTAACTTGCTCTTTGCATATTCTCTTACCAGTGTTGTCAGCTATGACAGCTCTATTCTTTAATACTTTATAAAATAGGAGTTCAAATTTTTCATGACACCCATACAGAACTGGTATTTCCCCACTGTAAAGATAAGACAATCTGTTATGCAAATTAGCTAGAGCAATGCAATATTTTTTCAATGCTATGCAGGCTTTAAAAATTGTCTCTTGTGATGGTTCAGCAGTCATCTTCACATCATCAAACAAAAGTCTCACAAAAGAAGGTTCTACACTGTGCACAAGTTGCATGGGCAGTGTGGAGTATTTTTACAGAGTTTTTCAGATGATTCTTTTTTCTGTCATTACATGAAGTGTTGTCTATTTTATCTCTGTTTAACCATTTGTCCTGTCACTATAATTGCATGTGCAAAGATCTAGCTTTTTCCATGACCAAATCCTAAGACTTAGAGCCATCCATAAACACATGCCATATTATTTGAATAATTTCTGACTTTTGACTTATTTCTTTCTCCTTCTTGATTCTGCTTAGGCAAGTTGCTGAATATTTAAAATGTCCACCTTGGCAAGGGAACAATAAAAAAAGCAGATTTGTTTTGTTTTGTTTAAACAGTGTGCAAGCTGATTCAATAGGATGGTTTAAATCAAATAGAAAAATAAACAAATAGGCTAAACACAACTTTGTAAAACATTACATATTTGGCAATTTGCTGAGAAACTTACATCTGTTTTCATGCCAGTAAATTTTAAGTTCCTCTGTCAGGCTGCATTATTTATTACTGTGATTTGTCATTTACTTAGAAGTCAGAACCTTTGGGAGTGAGCCTTACAAAAACTGAGGTTATTTAAATTCCCTAATAAATCATTTTGCGTTGTTTATGCTCTTTCAGTTTCATTATGCATAAAATACTTGCCAAATAGACCTGCAACGGAAAAGAAGTGATTAAAATGATGTGCACAGAAGTTGAGCTTGCTCTTAGCTGAACTTTTTTACTGTTAGAGTGAAGGTTATGATTCATGGACAGATTATGATAAAAGGAGTGGCTGATAAATTCTGGATCCAGATTTCTCAGAGCATATTGTTACCAAATTTAGTGTTTCTGTTTATAATGAATTCTTCTGGCTAACATACCATTTTTTCACCAATATTTGCAATTTAATCAGTAATAAAATCTTCACAACAATAGCTGAGTTCATAATGTGGAAAACCTCATCTTGACTTAGAGTGGATTTTTAGAAAACATTGTCTCAACACTTCAATAATGTTAGTTAAGAGTAACATTACACAGAAATGAAACCCGTAACTGATCCAGCTCTCCTGAAGCAATTAGACACCCTTTAGCCACACGGAGAAGACACGAGGGGTACCAGGGTGAGCAGACTGTTAAAACTGATGTCCAGCTTATCTGGAAATTAAACATTTAATAGCTCATCTAGGATACAAGTACTGACCACAAAGCTTTGATAGTGATGAAACCAATAGTAAGTTTTGATATTTTATATTTTATCAGGATTTTTTCTTTCTATAAATGTTGTAGCCTCCTAAAGCTTAGCTGTGAGTCAGTCTTCTACTTGTGGCTTGGAAAAGGTGTATCCTGATAAGATAAAGTTATTATACAGAAGGCAAATGCAGGCACCACTTTTAGTACCCAAGTGCATATATGTGTCTATGTATGTCATGTACATTTATATTATGGACAAATTGAATGATCTTTTTTTTTTTTTTATTCAAACAGGCTGTGAAGAACTGAAGAAGCTTGACCTTACAGCAAATTTCATTGGTGAACTATCCAGTATTGAAACCCTAAAATATAATATACATCTGAAGGAACTGTTTCTAGTGGGTAATCCATGTACTGAATTTGAAGGTTATAGACAATTTGTGGTGGCAACACTTCATCAGTTAAAAGTAAGATTTTTAAAGTTAAATTTATGTCCAAATCAATAACCAGCTTTGTTGACTGAACATACTAATCCAAACCANACGTATTTTTAAATTACTGCTATGATTTTAGAACGTTACAAGGTCATTGGTAATGCACCAACAATATATACCATACCAACAGTGTAAGGCAGTAGAAGGGTAGAAGGTGATGTGAAAATCATAGAATCATAGAATCGTTTAGGTTGCACCTCTAAGATCATCTAGTCCAAGCTTTAACCTAGCACCACCAAGTCCACCATTAAACCATGGGCGTGCTGGAGGGCAGGCTCCCAGCCTCGCCACGGCACTGACCAGCAGAGGCCAGGTTACCCCCTGCTCTCGCTCTGCAAATGGAGGCTGGTACAAACCAACAGGATAATTCACGTCCACCGGAATTCAGGTTGTAGCTCAGAAGCGACTCTTCAAAAGCTCCAGAATAATTATTTCACCTGGAGTTGGAATTTTTTCTCCAGGCTCGACTTACAGTTTATAAANAAGAAGCTTGACCTTACAGCAAATTTCATTGGTGAACTATCCAGTATTGAAACCCTAAAATATAATATACATCTGAAGGAACTGTTTCTAGTGGGTAATCCATGTACTGAATTTGAAGGTTATAGACAATTTGTGGTGGCAACACTTCATCAGTTAAAAGTAAGATTTTTAAAGTTAAATTTATGTCCAAATCAATAACCAGCTTTGTTGACTGAACATACTAATCCAAACCAAAAATAAACGCTTGTGGTAGGAAAACTAGGAATATTTTTCTTACTGTCCACAGGAAATTGAATTCTATTCTGAATAATAAGTGACTATAGTAAATAACATGATAATAAATAAATACAGTAAACCACATGCATTTGTTAACTTACCTGTCATTTTCATTGGAGATGCTTAAACAAAGTTCTGGAAAGATAAATACACTATACAGTTCTGGCATTTTGCTCTTTATATATATATATATATATATATATTTATACACAACGTATTTTTAAATTACTGCTATGATTTTAGAACGTTACAAGGTCATTGGTAATGCACCAACAATATATACCATACCAACAGTGTAAGGCAGTAGAAGGGTAGAAGGTGATGTGAAAATCATAGAATCATAGAATCGTTTAGGTTGCACCTCTAAGATCATCTAGTCCAAGCTTTAACCTAGCACTGCCAAGTCCACCATTAAACAATGCCACTAAGCTCTACATCTACATGTTTTTGAAGACCTCCAGGGATAGTGACTCAAATACTTCCCTGGGCAGCCCGTTCAAATGTTTCAGAACCCTTTCAGTGAATAAATTTTTCCCAATATCCAACCTAAACCTCCTCTGGCGCAACTTAAGGCCATTTCCTCTTGTCTTATCACTTGGTGCTTAGGAGAAGAGACTGATCCCCACCTCGCTATAGCCTCCTCTAAGGTAATTGTAAAGCGCAGTAAGGTCTGCCGTAAGTCTTCTTTTCTCCAGGCTTAGCAACCCCAGCTCCCTCAGCCACTCCTCATAAAACTTGTTCTCCAGACCCCTCACCAGCTTCGTTGCCCTTCTTTGGACACGCTCCAGCACCTCGATGTCCTTCCTGTAGTGAGGGCCCAAAACTGAACACAGTACTCAAGGTGTGGCCTCACCAGAGCCGAGTACAGGGGGACAATCACTTCCCTAGTGACTGCACTATATATTCCCTGGTGAAATGCACTATATTGCATTGGCTGTAAATAGACACTTTGCGATGGAGGTTTTGTGCAGTGACTGATCTGATGATTTTCTGTCATTGAAAGAGGCAGTCACTCCTGAAATACACTCCCACACTTTCCCTTGGAGAAGCACAGACACTTGCTTAACTTCTTAAGAGTAGATTCAACTCACTTTGTCAGCAATAAATGAAGACATCTAAAGAAATATTTTTGTAATAGTTTCACGAGCTGAATCAAAGTCAGACAAATATCAGAAACAGCTGAAGGGATTCTCTCTACTACATAGTAATAAGACCAACTAAAATTCTGGGAAAATGCAAAAGGCATCTCTCACGTTTTCAGATCTGAACAGCAACTTACTCAATTCTTTTTAATACAATATAGCTTACATTGTGCTTTGGAGGTTTGAAAGGAATATTAAACTAATCTACAGTTTAATGGATTTATTGATTTGAATATGTTTTAAATTTCTCATATTTTATATTGATTTTTTCCCCTTTTGGAAGTGTTTGGATAGTAAAGAAATAGAACGTTCAGAGAGGATTCAAGCACTTCAAAACTATGCAGAAGTGAAACAGAAAATCAGAGAACAGGAACAAGCTTACCTTCTCAAAAGAGCCAAAGAAAAAGAAGAGGCTCAAAGAAGGATGCATGAAAGGAAGGTTAGGAAAGAAAAACAAATGGAAGCTAAGTCTGGATTTGACAGGTAACAGTAAGCAACAGCAGTTTGTAAGTAAACATCACTCTTCTCTTTCTTCATTAAGAATTTTGTTTTTCCTTATTAAATATTGGTTATATAGTTCCCCTTAAGGTTTTATGTTAGTCTTTATTGCTGATTCTAGCAGGATGCTAGCATTTCTCCTCATGCATGTTATCTCTAATGAAAACCATAATTAATTATAAACATAATTAATTACTGACCTATAGACAGTACAACAGAATTTTTGTCCCAGAACTCCAGGCTAAATTGTTTGAGTGCCAAAGTGGTGTGATTGATTGCTTCTTTCAGGCGGACAGCTGGAAATTGTTATTTAAGGTAATACAGTGGTTTCAGAGAGAGCAGCTGTTCATCTATAATTTCTTTTGCTTCACACTTAATAGATATTAAGAATGAAACAGTATTTGCAGATCTTTTGAGATGTAAATGACTATGGAATGTTGACTCCTACACTTCTTCTACCTAATATTACTAAGATTACCTAGACAGCAGAAGGATTTTTCTCTTGGGTCATCTTTCACTGTACTTGTCATTCATCTTTTTTTTTTTAGATCAATAGAGTCTAAGTTCCATGGAGATGGTTATGGAACTTTTTCCTCACAGATCACAACTGTATCATAAATTTAGTTTTCACTCTATATTTCTGAGGATTACAGAAGCTTAGGGCTAGGGGAAAAAATGATTCAGGTTCTAAAATGGCACTTGAAGAAATGTGTAAGTAAAAAGTTGCTATCTTATAAATTTCTAATCTGCTGCTGCCTGATATTGGGAATTCTTGAACTTAACAGGGACTGAAGGTTTTCTTGCACTTGAAGGTTGTAAGGGTATCTGAAAATTCTGCTCCTGAAATTAAATCTGTCGAACTATCTGTCAGGGTTTTCAGACGGCTAAGCAAAACCATAGTATCACTTCTTAGTTGAATTGATGAAAAGTATTCTGTTGAAATATCTTTTGTTGACTGATGAAAGAAGCAGAGCTGACTAAGTTATCCAAATCTGTAAGCTATTATTCTCTGTAGGAATTATACAACTATTAGTATTGGGGTAAAAAATATACAAGAATACATTATCAATACTGTTACTCTTCATTCATTTCATTAAAATAATATTCCATGTGATATTGTGTAGCCCAGACTCTCTATGGGACAAAGAAAACCATCAGTCAGAAGGAGAAAGAGAACAAAAAATGTGGAGAACAGTTGAAGATGATGAAGAAGACAGAAGATTTTGGGAGGAGCCTACACCTTATACTCCAGAATCTAGATTAGAAACCCACAGATATATTGAAGAAAAACGGAAAGCTAAAGACAATATAAGGTATATTTTTGTTTTAATGCATTCTGTGAACTGAGGAAGGAGAAATTTTTGAAGGCACAGAGAAGAAGTAGGTGACTGCTTCACATTCAATATTATTGAGAACTGGCAGCTTAAATCCCTGTTGCCTGTGCAAATGTGCTTATAAAATGTAAAATATTGCAATTGTTCATTTTGTTTTGTTTCATTTTCTAAAATTTATGATAGACTTTATTTTGGTTTTCCTCTAATAGAGTTTTTAAATATAATTTATTTTCAAATCCATTTTATAGATTTCAGAAGTTTCACTGTTCTGTCAGCTAACTCATATGTTTTATGCAGTTTAATGTTCCTGTTAAAAACATTTATCTGGAATGGAGTTTGCATTACAAACAAGTTACATTACAAGTGCCCTACAGACCATCCTACAAAATTTTTGTACAAGTAGCATTTCTATGTGCCTTAGATATTTTTTTCACATCATCAAAGATATTTGTGCCAAGTAATAAGATTCTTCGTTATGGATATGATTTGGCATGGTGGATCTGAAGATGTCTAGCCCCTGAAAAGCCTTTAACACTTTCTAAGGTTGCCACTGGTTTTTCTGACCACAGAAAGTTAATGCAGATACCATCAAAAAAGTTATTTTATTGCTGATGGCTTATCTGTTCCATAAGTATTGTAAGCAATGACTTTTTTTATTTTTATTTTTCTTGCTTTTGCTTATATAACAGCATTTGTGCCAGAGATTTTTCTAGACTTTCTTAGTAAGGGCATGATTTTTCAAAGATTTATCAATCCAAAGTATGGAAAAATTCAGTCTTAAGGAACTCTCCAAGAAATCTGGTAATCTGCATAAGTTGTTGCTGTTATTAATTCAAGGCATAGCACTTTTCCTGAAGAACTAGTGTGAAATCCAGATTTGAGCTAGTTAAAATTTTGCTGTGTTTGGAGGTGCCTTCCTCTAGTCAAAAGCAAATATGTTCCACATGCTGCCCTCTAAATATTCAAGGATAATCCAAATAGCATTATATTAAATTAGAATAATTCCTTTCTGTAAATTTTCAAGACATTTAAAAGAGTTAAAAATCCTTTTGTAGTTCATTTGTTTTGGTAGTAAGCTTTTTGTTTGGTAGCATGAGAAAGATGAGAACAGAACCCTGACAACTTCAAGCCATCCTTATTGGTGGATAGGAGCTGACTTGTAACTTTCATATAAATTACTCAGTATGACTGGATGTTTACTTTGATATAAAATTGACCTGAACTCAATCAGACCAATGCTAAATTTGAACCTATTTATGACATATTAGTACATTTTAAGTTTGACAGCTGGTGTATGGCTGGACACTTAATAATAAACTGAGTAGCTTTGGCTATTGTCAAATGAACAAATAGTTGCAGTCTCATTCAAAGAAAATTCAAGAAAGTATAAAATCAGTTGCAGCTGAAAGGTGTGCAGGGTCTCCTTTAGCTGCTTATTGCCAGAACAAGGCCTTTCATCTCCTGTCAGGGCAAAGTTAAGCAAGTTACCTTAAACTCTAGTGATTATGACATGATTGAATTTGCCTTAAAATGGTTCACATGAGCAGACAGATTTTATCTGATGACATGACTGACAGCTAAGGTAGGATATAATTTCCTGCAGCATTTCCTTAGAATGGAGCAGTGGTCCATTCATTTTGCGTTTCAGAGTCAAGGGTAGGAATTCAGTAGAAACTGCCAACCCACATATTCCACATTAAAAGCTCTGATTTATACTATACAATAGTATTTAACACTGAGACAGTTGTGAATCTGTCTTAAATATCTAGTCTTTTCAGTTGCTCCACTTCAATATTTTTATTTCTTCTTCAAAGCCATAGTATCTATAGACTAAATATTTTTAATACTTTTTTTCTTTCTCCCTGAGCTGGTCTAATTCCACACACTTTATTTCCCTCATTAGTGATTTCCCTTTAGTTTTCTGTTAATCTTGAACTTATTGTAAGAAGTTGGTTCAGAAACACACACAAAAATATACTGCTGTTGTCTTTTTGAGTTTTCTATTTTTAATATATGAGCTGAAGTATCCATATAAACTATATTGAGCAGCTGAATACTGACAAATAGTGGATTAATGCAAAATGATGTTTACAGTGCTCTGTTAAAAAAAAAAAAAAACATAGACCATTTTCACCTAGGTACAAGCTGATTTTTCTCTTTCATATTAGTAAGATATCTTAGTCTTTCTCTCCTTGATCATGACCTAAACATTTATCCAAGAAAATGCCAGAGTTACAAGTCTTTATGATCTTACAATTATCTGCTTTGTTTTGGCAGATAAATTTAAGGTAGCTTCTTTATTGCCCTAAATGAAGCAATATAGTCTAATTGCTGATAGCTGGACTGATACCAATACTGTACATTAGAGTCCCCTTCATCAGTAATAACTATTGTATGTATATATTTGTATATATATATATTCATAATATATATATTGTATATATATATTTGAAGGAAGAGCACAGCAAAAAAATGCAAGAGATGCATCAACAAATAGTCTACATGTATCCACTTCAGTCATATCATATCCTAGTTTGTGCTGCCTGTAATCTTTTAACCATTCTTTTTACTGGCACAGAATAGTGACTGATAGGCATGCTATTTAGAAATATGCCAAGCATTTGTGGAGTAGAAGTAATTAAGTGAGTATGAATAAAGTTTCTTTAGAATTGTTTGCACATACATCAAATCAGTTAACAGTAATGGTACCTCATGATTAGTATGACCATTCATAACTAGAAAAACATTTCATATTTTAAGCAATCCACTGATTTCTTAAGATATACCAGATAAATTTGATATATTAATGTTTGATAATTAATATTCTGTGACATGCATGAGAAATTATCAATGTAAGAAATGATATTACATAGCTTTTGCTCAGCTTCAGATGCTGCTTTTAATGTGCAACTGGACATTTGATATGACCTGTTTTGTTCCTGAAATAAGTTGTATCTTTAGAATCAAATAGTAGATATTATCTTAATCCTTATTGTTAATCCTTACCTTCTTGCCATCTTCTTCTTCTTTTTTTTTTTTCTTCTATTCAACATAAAATATGAGAATGTGAAATTATAAAACATTTTTCTTTCTGTTTTGTTAAGGGGGTCAAAACAGAGAGAGAAGCCTCTTCCAACACTGGTCACTGCAGAAGGAAAAGTTCTGAATGTCAATGTGCCTAAGTATGTAAGGAAGCAATGCTGTGAAAAATTTAAACAGGTTAACTTCTTTATACTTGATTTGGGACACTATTTTGAGATGTGTGACAATACAAAAATAAGAGAACTGACAAATTCTGATGTGTAGTGTTATATTCCTGGTGGTGAAACTGACTCCTAAAATTATATTCTGATGCTGGAAAAATAATTAGTTTTCAGTAAGTAAAGTGTTGAAGGTTGTTTAATTTAATATCTTGGTGTTTGAAGATTGAAGAATTTGTTTTTTCTGTGAAAGATCTGACACTTTACTCTTTTTACCTTCTATGGTAAGGCTCTCTTTCTTAGAGCATCTTGCTAATAGTGGAAAAAAAATAACCAAAGCTTGACTGTTGAAGATAAATGTGTATGAGTAGCAACTTCAAACATGGGAAAATAGGTCCAAGTAATATTTCTGGTCAAAATCGTTCTGTCCTCTGATGGCAGATGTAAAACTGGCAGAATTGGGCAGGATATGTAATTTACTTCTATGCGTGACGTCCTCTCTTTTGGCACTGAATGAGGTCTCTAGAAATGGAGGCTGGTACTATGAGGAAGTGTCTTGTATTTTATTGTTGACAAAGGCACCTGGATATTCAAGTGCTATTTTGAAATGAGTTTTAAGGGACATCAGCCAGGTGTTACCATTGATTTCACTGGAACCAAGCCTTCTTCTTCAAAAGGAAAACAGAAGACAGAGAATGTAAACATTCCTTCCTTATAAATGGCTTCCCAAAGAGCCTACTACAGGGAGCCTGTGATCAGGAAGTGGCCTACGAAGGGAAACTTAACTGTCTGCTGTCCTCTGAACAAGTTTTTCCATCTTAAGACTGGTTTAGCTGCAAAAAACAAAGCTAAGAAAATGCTTATCATTAGCCTGAAGAATGCTTTCTAAATTCTGGAAATTTATAAATCCATGCAAATTTACGGAATTTGAAAACTTACATTATATGATCAGTGCATAATTTTCAGTGATATTGGTAAAATTAAAGGTAGTGGCAGAAGAGCTTGTATTTATTCCATCTGTACTGGAAGATGCTTATTTTTTTTTGTAAAAATGTGTTGACAGAAAACCAAAAGAATGCTTTTTTAGTTCAAAGAAGACAAACCTTAAATCGTTTAAATCTTATGTTAATAGAATTTAATTATGCCTCTAAAAAGCAGAGACATTTAGAATAAAGCTGTAGCTATCTTTGTATAAGAAATACAGTTGCCTAGAGTTCACTGTTAGTAGCAGTCCTGTTTTCTGGATTAGAATTTACTCTGTGGATGTGCCCAGGTGAAGTCAGATCACCAAGCAGTTTTTGTCATTATGGCTTCAACAAGAATATCACAGCTCTTCAGTGCAACCTGGCAGTGTATTGGAGGGACATAAAGAAAGAGTTGCTAGTAGACAGATGGTGCTCTCCAAAGGTTTTGTTTTATTGCAGAAGTCTAATATCCAAAGCAGTGTCCACATTTACCCAAGGTTCTTTTGGAATGTTGGTTATCAAGAGAAATAGCAACATGATGCTGAGAAAAAAAGACTATTTCTCTTCTTCGTTTCTTCTTGCTCCTTTCTTCTTTTGTTTTTCATCTTTCACCTAGAAAATTTCACAATTCTCTTATCTTTTTTACCCATAATGTTTTAGCGAATTCTCAAAATTTGTCGTGTAGTAAAATAAGAAGCATGAACAGGAAACAAAGCTGTTTTGCATTGTTTGCAGTTTTCTATTCAAAAATATCCATGAACTAAAAGCTCCCTAAGCTTTCTTCCAAGTTGACTGTATCAGATAACAGGAGAGCAAGGAGTTAAAAAGTGTATCTGGCAAATATTTTTATTGCTGAAAGAATGTACACAAAGTGTTAACATTTGAGCTTCTTTCTATTAGCTGAACCCAAAGTATCTAGGTATTTTAATGTCACTGAAATGTACCAGATAAATTAAATTAAGCCAAACCCTCTCATTTTAGACTTGTAATAGACTTTAGACTTTAATTTATAAAATTAAATCTATATTTAGACTTTAATTTATAAAATCATCTCCTTTATATGTGGGTTTTATTCTGTTTTTTCTCCACTTTAATACTTGGGAAATGTTTGAGTGTTTGAGCAGAACTTGTAAGTTTAGACTAGATCTCCTTATAACTGGTAAGATTTGTTGACAAATTTTAGAACTCAGCCAGCAGATCACAAACACAAAGCTAATACAATCTACAGACTCATTTTTTAACAAATATTATAAAGCTTGTAGAATTGAGGATATCAAGCAAATCATTTTTTACTTGGGAAATGCACATGCAGATATTTATGCTACAGGCAATTTAATTGCTGTGAACAAGCATGCAATTTATTTTTTTTACAAATGCTGAAGTTAGAATTACTGTTTTTCAGGCTGTTCGTGCTTTTCATGAACTGTTTTTTTCTATGAAGACATCAACAGAACAGACACTTTGCCAGCAGATGTCTCTCTTTCTGCACTGACAGACTGATCTTAATTTTAACTGACCTTCAGCACTATTTTTATTTTTGTTTCTTGGGGGTTGGGTGGGGAGAATAGAAAACAAATGTAAGAATGACTCTAGCTCAAATGTTAGTAATTTTTCCTGTTCATGGGGAAAAATGCAACTGTTTCTAAAATGATCATGTGACATTGTCTCAAGGGTATTTGTAGTAATCTAAAATTGCTAGCAGTTGAATTTAAAATATGGCATAATGTTTGTTTATTCACCCCAATTGTATTGATACTGGAGGTGTTTCTTGTCATTATTATTAGGCTTCATTTCTCTTTGAAAGATGATGAAGAAAACAACCAGTTCATCTTGGATCTTGCTGTTTACAGGTCAGAAATATTATTTATTTTTCCACTTCATTTTTGCCATTCATAAGTTCTAATACACAGAATTTCAAATATACTCCTCTTTGTAATGGGGAATTTTCAAGAGGAAAACAAATAAAATAGGGGGTAGTAGAATCAATCTTGTAGCCTCTGCCAAAAAAATGGAACCAAAGACCCTTCAGATTGTTCTGTTACTCCTGAATGAGCACTGTGTCTTAATAGTCCTCTTTTGAACTGATGATTTATGCAGTCCAAAGGCAGGTTTCCTTCACAGCTGTCCCTTTATACTTACGTAAAATCCTTTCTATTCTTCATTGGCAGATTAGGATTGTAGAGAATGCGGTTTTATGTCCATTCTTTGTCCCTAGAAGTGCTCCAGTACAATTCACGTCCTTCTAGTTAAATTCTTCTCAGTAGGGTAGCCTTGTCCATAGTGCTTGTTGGAAAGAGTCCATGGTCTGCGCTATTTCCTAAACTACGACACAGCATTACCTGGAAGAAGTTTGGATGAAACAGGCCAAAATATGACAAGGAGACCTTATAACTCTTATAACTTATAACTTAACTTGTAACTACTAATCACTACAGTGGCCTTGCCCACAGTTCAAAAAGGGGTAGAAACCCACAACCCCACAACCCATAAGCCCTGATAGGAACTCGTTAAAGTTTGAACTAGTTTTATAGCACAGAACTAGTATTCACAGCAGATGTTCTTCCCTTAAAACTTATTAATTTCCCTCAAAACAGTCCTGCTCCATTATTTCTGAATTATAAGAATTATTTTTTTTGCAGCTCAGAAAATCTGTTCAGGTGCAATAAGATGTCGGATATAGTGTAGTAGGCTGTGCTCATTTATAAGAAATGCAAACTAAAAAGTTTTAAAAATTCACCTGAGAAGTAATGCTATAAAGGCAGGGAAATAGGGAATACATACTTGCACTTACACTAACAGGTCACAGGAACAAGAGTGTATGTGTCACATGATGAAGAGTGGATGTTAGAGTGGAGCTTTTACAGGTCACAAACTTTATTTGCCAGTACTGAAATGTGAAAATACTGTGTTTTCTGGGAATATAATGGTTTTTACTTTTCATTCAGTGTAAAAAAGGATCTTTTATAAATAGCAAATAGATGAATTTTCATATTAATGTAAAGCCCTAAACAAATAGAAAAAAAATAAACCTTTTCACTTTCCACAAAGATTCTGAAACATTGAAGTTATACAATAGCTGTAGTGAAGGTCTGATGTGGTGGACTTGACAGAATTTAGACATTATTTTATTTCACATTCTATGAACACATAGGAAGATCATGTTTTTCTTCCAAAGACGTTAAATGCTAATAATATTTCATTTACCTTAAAAACTGAAATTGAAGTTTGTAGTTTACAAACTGTGAAGTTATAATTAAAGAATTAAATAGTCTGAAGTGCTTATTTACTGGACTGTATTGTAGATTAATTCATTTATTTATATTTCATTTTGAAGACATATGGACACTTCTCTGCTTGATGTTGATGTTCAGCCAACTTACATACGAGTACTGGTGAAGGGAAAGGTTAGTGTTTTCTTACTACATTCATTCAAATCAAGGCTAAAAGCTTACTATGGTTATTCAGCAGACTCTGGAGCTGACTTTTACGAATTAACAATTCATATGCAACTATGTAGAAAAAATATTCTTTCATACTTGCATTATTTTGAACCACATCTAAACTGTGGAAGTCCTAACCAGAAGAGGTGCAAAGCCTGAAATTAAATTCCATTCTCTCTTTCTCTCCTTCTCTCTTCTTATTCCCCCAGTACAGTGTACAATAAATCACTTAAGAAGAGAGCTTGTTAGTTGCCCTAGGCTAGAATTTAGTAATTTCGCAATCTGGAATTTATAGTTGACAGGAACAAATGGATGTATATTCTTTTGAAAGGGTGTTTAAAATTCTAGTTTACTTCCTTCTCAGTGGTTATAATTTTATCATTAATTTTTTTTTTTAGATTCAAAGTACTTAAATAGTAAACCGAAATCCGTATTTATGACTGTACCAACTGCATAAATAAAACTTCAGAATTACTTTATGTCTAAAATAGACTAGATAATCTTTCTCATTTAATTGCTAATATAAGTCAAGCATCATTTTATAACCTTCTTTAGAAATGTCACTTCAGAAATGACAGCAATTCAGGAATATACATAAAACTATACTTGTAAGTAAAAGCTGTTTAGCATGTTAATCATTTATTAGGATTAGTAATACTATATTTAAAGTGGTAGGATTTTGACATATCCTGTTTTAAAGATCAAAGGATGTAATAGTTATGTTTCTGCATGTGTTCCATCCAGATCAAAAAACAAAAACAAACAAACAAAAAAACCAGAGAGAGATGTTTTAGCATGATATACTTCAAACCCATATTTTCTTATAGCCATTCCAGCTTGTGCTCCCCGAGGAAGTGAAGCCAGATAGCAGCTCTGCTAAAAGATCACAAACAACTGGTCATTTAGTTGTCAGCATGCCAAAGGTATGTAAAATAATCTGAGGAGGCATCATAGAAAGGTATTTAAAATGTTGTGAGTACTTTGGGAATACTTCTGAGTTACAGGTAACATCTGGCTAGCTAAAGTTATTCAGGCTAGCCTTTCCCATCAGAACGTATTTCTCAAAGAAGGAACATTCCAGCATGACAATTTATTCATAGAGCCAAACCGTAGGGTTTAGGATTCCTTTAAAGGAACGCTATGGAAAACAATATTAACGGAACTGTTTCTATTTCCCTTATTTTCAACAGAAACAGCTTTTTATATATGAAAATATCCTCTCCAAAACCTGCCATATTGTGCAACCATGTAAGAAGATGTATTTTTAAAGGAACTGAAAATAAGCAGTTTTTCTACCTGTGTAACAAAAACAAATCAATTTTTCAAAATTTGTGTGGCACATACATGTATGAAAATTACATTTTGGTTCAAGGACCAAAATTATCTACTACTACTCTCACATCTCAGGTGATCAGAACAAGAGTTGCTTAATTCATTTTCCCTACATGCTTTCCTTAGCTGGAAATGATACACTGATCACCTGTACCAAGTATGTGTAATTACAGAGTAAGAGGGTTGTGGCAACATGATACTTCAACTCAAAAATGCTGCACAGCAGGCCTCAGTACTTAAAGAAACCTGGGCAGAAGTCATATTCCCCTAATATTCCTAACTCTGTGCTCTTCTATCTCACCTGTGCTCTGATTGCCTGTATGGAGTCATGCTGTCCCTTGTGGCACTAAGGGACATGGTTTAGTGATGGGACTCTGTAGGTCAGGTTGATTGTTGGACTCGATGATCTTGAAGGTCTTTTCCAACCTAGATGATTCTATGATTCCATGCTGATCATGATTCAAGTCAATTGAGAGTTCTGCTGGCAAGTGGAGAGCAAATTGGCTTAAAGTGGTTTTTGTATCATCTCCCTTCCCTGCCCAGCCCAGTTCTTGCAGTGTAAACAAGAGCAAACTGATAGGTTTCTATAGGTAAGTCTTCTTTATTTCCTCTCCAGTGCATATCTTCCTGTGGTTTTAGTAAACGTAGAATGCACTTTGGATATGTAGGTGGTATTTTGATTTGTGGAATGACATAATGAGTGGATGAGGTAGAGTCAAAGGTGGAATCAAGACATCTCCCACCAATTCCCACACATATGCCAAAAATTAGAGAAGAGTGGAGGAATGACCCCTCAGGAGAAGAGGGAGGAACAGTCAAAGACATGCAGCAAAACTTGCCTTACTGAAATAGCCAGTGAGAGAGGTAATGAGTAGCCAGCCAGTAGCCTGTGGAAGTTTGGAGGGCATTAGATACAGGGAAGATGCAGCAGTGTAAACCATAAAAGAAGATGGGGTAGATATGGGTGGGGGGAATCTTGGTTGCAGAGGCATCTTCAGGTTTGGGGCAGAACAGGCAGGATCTCGTGCAAGACTGAGTTCTTGGACCTGCAGAACAAGCAAAGGTGGATTGAAGGGTTTGGGACAGGCATAGGGAGCTAGAAGTTTTAGGGAGGTAGAGTTCTGGAGATGAGAATGGAATATATGGTAGTGTTCTGAGAGCTGTGGGAGAGCTTAATCAACTTCAGCATCATGCTTTTTGCCATTATGCTTTTGGAGGGTTGGGCTACTTTTAAAGGCCTCTAGGTCTACATCATCTCTTTTTGGCTTTCAGAAATACGGTAGCCCTGCCCAGAGATAGTTACAGGAAAAAAATGAATTCTTGGTGCTCTAGCCACATCCTGTAGCCTCTACTAAGTTTCTCTGCTGCATAAGAGCAGAGGGGCATGGTGCTCCATACAGATCTGCCAGGATATATCAACTACAGCATTTTCTTCTGAAAGAGGAACCTTCAGCTGCTATTTAGGGTCACTTCTTATTACTTATACTTCTTGGCTAGTGTTTTTGTGGATGAGCACTGTCCTAGAAAACACAAATATTTCAAGGAGCCTCTGTGTATATTCAAATCTGCTATCATAGAATCATAGAATCATAGAATATCCCGAGTTGGAAGGGACCCATAAGGATCATCAAGTCCAACTCCTGGCACCACACAGGTCTACCCAAAATTTTAGACCATGTGACTAAGTGCACAGTCCAAACGCCTCTTAAATTCAGACAGGCTTGGTGCAGTGACTACTTCACTGGGGAGCCTGTTCCAGTGTGCAACCACCCTCTCAGTGAAGAACCTCTTCCTGATGTCTAGCCTAAACCTCCCCTGCCTCAGCTTGACACCATTGCCGCGGGTTCTATCACTGGTGATTAAGGAGAATAGGTCGGCGCTTGGCCCTCCACTCCCCCTCGCAAGGAAGTTGTAGACTGCGATGAGGTCTCCCCTCAGCCTCTCCAGGCTGAACAGGCCAAGTGACCTCAGCCGCTCCTCATACGTCTTCCCCTCTAGGCCCTTCACCATCTTCGTCGCCCTCCTCTGGACACTCTCCAGCAGTTTTACATCCTTTTTGTACTGTGGTGCCCAGAACTGCAGACAGTACTCAAGGTGAAGCTGCACCAGCGCAGAGTGGAGCGGGAGTAGAGCATTGTTAGCCTCAGCTGGCTAGCCATGCTGTGCTTAATGTACCCCAGGATACAGTTGACCCTCCTGGCTGCCAGGGCACACTGCTGACTCGTATTCAACTGACTGTCAACCACAACCCCCAGATCCCTCTCTGCGGGGCTGCTATCTGCCAAGAAAGTAATACCTAAATCAGCAACATGAATATTTCCTCTTCATATTGTGATTAAGAATTGCCTTTATTCCATTATTAACTTTGTATTTTACCAATGTTTCACTTATCTTGATATTTTACCTACACCTATATATTTTTTCTAGCCTGAGGGTCTGGATCCTGCTTCATCTCAGAATGTCACAGTTCACAGATATTTGTGAGACCTGAGGAGGTCTCTACAGAATAACTGAGGTCATGCTCTGAGTTTTGCCTTGATTTGGTTAAACACTACCTGTGTAGGTGGGACACAGAGGGAGATGCAAGAATGAAGTGCTGCTCAGTCTAATACCTTTGTTGTCAATGGATCCAGAAACTTGTATCCTGGAAAGCAGCATTGCAGAAAAGGACCTGGGGGGTCCTGGTGGACACCAAGTTGAACGTGAGCCAGCAGTGTGGCCTTGTGGCAAAGAAGGCTAATGGTATCCTGGGCTACATTAAGCAAAGTGTTGCCAGCAGGTCAAGGGGCCACCAGTGCTCTGGTCAGCACTGGTGAGGACATACCTGGACTACTGTGTCCAGTTCTGGGCTCCTCAGTACAAGAGACACATGGAGCTACTGGAGAGAGTCTAGCAAAGGGCCATGAAGATGATTAAGGGACTGGAGCATCTCACATAAGAAGGCTGAGAAAGGTGGGGCTGTTCAGCCTAGAGAAGAGAAGGCTCAGGAGGATCTTAACTGAGGTGGGGTGGGGTGGTGGTAGTGAAGGGAGAGTAAAGAAGATGGAGCCAAGCTCTTGCCAGTGGTGGGTAATGACAGGACAAGAGGCAATGGGCACAAAGAGAAACACCAGAATGTTCTGTCTAACATAAGGAAACATATTTTTATGGTGAGGGTGATCAAGCGCTGACACAGGTTGCTCAGAGAGGTCATGGAGTCTCCATCTTTGGAGATCTTTAAAAGCCATCTGGATGTGGTTCGGGGCTACTGGCTTTTGAGCAGGGGTTTGGACAAGATGACATCCAGAGGTCCCTTCCAACCTCAACCATTTTGTGATTCTGATATTCTGTGAACCTCATGGATCCATTGAGCAAAGATGGATTTGTGCTACTTTGCAGCAATTCCACTTAGCAGGTTCAAACCTATTGTTCTGTATTACAGTCATGGAATCTCTTCCCTTCCCCCAGGACTAAATTAAAGTGCACAAGCTATATTCTGGGGATACATATGCTTTTCAGATGCTCTCTATCCATACAAATTGTATTGATATTAACAGGATGTTTTCTAGGAAGTTAAGTATAATGAATAAAGGTTAGCAGTAACTGGAAGGCCAATAGATATTTTTCTTCGAGAACATTATGGCTGAAGTTATTAGCAATATTTGAGAATACTAATTTTATATCATCAACTTAATACGAATTCCTTTTTGTAAGACAACAGATGAGACAAACCTAATGACTATATTGCGCTGTTTAACCTTTCTGTTCCTGATAAATAATTATTCTCAAAATAAAATTATTTGCAAGTAGGTAAATGACTTAGCACATTCCTTAAGTAACTGAAATTTTAAGAATACTATTAACCTAAAAAGTAGACTTCTACGGTAGGCTTCTTACAATACTTTTGTGAAAAGATCTCTCTCTTCTCAGGAAGAGAACAGAAAGCTAACTGAATTCTTTAGTTGCCTCTCTGATGGCCTTGCCATACCATAGATGTTAGAGATAGTAAATTGCACATGAAGTAAAAGAAAGTAAATAATTTTCATCTTCTTTTCTGAAAACATTTTTTTTAAATATACTGTTTATTGCACAGCAAATCATTGCAGAACAGGTGTCTTTCTAAGGCACTGTCTACCAACAGATTTGGAAGGTCATCAAAACAAATTTGAAGGACACAACATTCCGTGAATTGTGACACTTTTCAAGTGTGGTGTTTACACTGTAATATCTTTAATAATCTGTACAGAGATTTTGAATGCGTAAGGAGTTGATAGCAAGTACATTGTAATGCTTCATTTTCTGGGAAAAATATTTGTGACATGAAGCTTTTCAACCTTTGAGCCTTTATGCTCTGGCAGTGTCATCTTTGCAGATGATGCAGGAAAGTAAAAAACTGAAAGTTTGACCAAAATTGGCATATTAAATCAGCGATTTTGTAAAATGCCATCAGCAGATTACACCCGTAGCATGTTAATTACTGTCTGAGAAACAGCATCAAAAACCAGTGTTAGAGCAAACAGTTTTTATTTCGGGTTCTGAGACATTCTGTGTCATGTTTTAAAATTTAACTTTCCTTATTTTAGCGAATCAGAGAACAAAATTTTGACTTTTTGAGTAATCTTTTATTATATAAGCAGTAACAAATTAATTCTGATAGCTTTTTATAGCCTGGGCCTTTGAAAACATTTAAAAACTTAAAGATCAATGAGAGTTAGATTCCTTAATTAATTTAAAAATAGAGGGGTATATATTATGCATGTCAGTGTAGGGGTTATTTGATGGAATTTCATTATAAAATTCTCACTTATCTAGGTGTGGTAAATGCAGTAATATTTCATTACTGTCAAAGGCATATGGAGATATACAGCTGTGAAACCCTAGAAATCTCTTCTTCCTTCAAAATGAATGTGTTTCAGGGAAACTCTGTTACTCAGTGGAATTCATGTTGCAGAAGAAGAATGCCACTGTAAGAAAAAATTGTAGGCTGAAAAGATGACTCAGCTTAAAAATATTGTTTTCATAAATTCCTTCTGTTTTCACAAATATATTCCAGATTGTATTTAACACATCCATTTCTAGAGTTCTCTGCTAATGTTCTTAAAAGACCTCTCCTTTCTGATTTCTGATTAAGCTAAATATTAGCAGTAGTTTCATAGAATTACTTCCAGAAAGCTTCACTATATTCACTTAGTCCTTCTTCCTGTATATCACAGAGTTTAAATTTCATTCAGTTAACTTTCTACTGAGCCATGGTCTTATATTTGGCCATGGTTGAAGCTGTGGCAGTTCTGTTTTCCAGAACATTTATCCTCACTTGATTGACATCTCTAAGAGATCGACATGTAATCACTGTCTTGGTGAAGCTCACATGCCATTGTTTCATATTGTTTCAAAACCAAGAAAAATTAGATTGTCTCTTAAAACTTTTCTTGAACAGAGGTAGGAGGACATCTTTTGAGCAAAAAAGCTTTTGAGTCAAACAATATTTGACAATAATAGATGCTCTAGTACACAAATCCTAACCCTTCCCTAATTTGACAATGCCTTAACAGGATCGCATCCTGTTGACTGCAGAATCAGCAATTTTCCTCACCATCCTTGATGACGTGCTCTGAGGGCAAAGTAAGGAAAGTTTCAGGGGGATCAATTGAATGAATTATTGTTGTAAGAACAGAACACTCTAGGGCCTACTGAGAAGAGAGGGAAGGTTCAAAGAAAAAGACTTTTCTTCACCAGAGTATATACAGAATCAGAAGGGATCAGCCCTTTGACAATGCAGTTGAGAAATTAATGATAGAAGCCACAGGATCCATCTTATTTCTTGAATATTTTAGAACAGAAACTTTAAGTTTACAAGGTCTGGAGCAGAATACTTTCAAATCAATTTTACTAGAAAATACTAGGTAAAATGAACTATTTGTTATAGTTCCTGTTCTCCTCCTTCCTTTCAAATGCTTAAGGGGTCCCTCTCCCATGATGTCGCTAAGTAGGGAAAGAGATATGCTTTTGCCATGAGAAATAACATACATGTCTTCCAAAAAATGGTGATGTCCATGTTTTCTTTGAGAAAGGGAATTCACTTGGGCTTCAATCTTGAGATTCTGCTTTAGCAAAGTTGCTGAGGGAGTTTGTGGTCACTCGGCCCTTTTACAAAGAGTGAGAAGAAGTCCAGAGTGCAGCAGATTCTGTAATAAAAATGTCTGAACTAGCACATGGACAGTAAGTCTGAAATATAAACAGGATACACATCATGAACAAGTTCATTAGCTACAGAGAAAATCAGTAATGTGCATTATTAACATGATACTAAACAAGACAGTGTATACTTAAGTATATATGTATATATTTAAATATTTAAAGATATATATACTCATATATATAATTGAATATAATTCCGTTCAGATCATTTGGTTAAGACGGCCTTATGCATGTTTCACATTGAATGAAGAGTGTTAAAATCTAACAGAAATGTCATGTGAGAAAATGTATTCACATCCTCTTATTTTTTCTATTTTTTGATAGATTATTTAAATGATTTGAGCATAAATAACTTTTGTGGGACATATTTTTCTTTATATTTTTATTTTAGGCTAAAGAAATTATCCTGGCTAAGCAAAAATTACCAACTTCAATCAAACCTTCTGACACACTGCAAAAAAATACAAGAAGGTAATTCCTTTTTTTTCTTTCACAGTAGGTTTTTTTTTTTTTT
>VXAA01002337.1:740844-793952 GCA_013399115.1 Anseranas semipalmata
TTTTTTTTTTTTTTTTTTTGGTATATTAGTTATTCATTTGCCAGAATATATGTTTCTTATTGAGTATCATATTGTGGAAAGTACGAAAATATTGATTTGTATAGAGTAAAACTATGTATGAAAGCTTTAGACTAATGGCCTGTCTGGTGCTGTTTATAAAGTGATCTGCTCCAATAGCAGAGCCAAAAAAGCACTTATTTCTGCAGATCAGCTCTGCTCCATCAGCTCATTCAGATTATTGATCTAGTATACACTAAAACCAAATCACCTATTGAGAATTGTCTCTGCAGAGCTCCTTCCTATGTAGCCTAAGTCTCAAAACCATTTAGAAAGCAATGATTTTGAATGTCTCATGAATGTATTTGCACAGTGATACAGTATACATGCTGAGCTACTGCACGAATAAGTAGTTTCAAAAAGCAGTTCTGCAAGGTTTTATAACATAGCTCCATCCTATTACATGTGCTGTAAACTGCAGCTCTTAAACTCTTTTAGTTAATGACTGCCAGAAGCAAATAAATATCTGGGATGCACAATTTTTTATTTTTACTCTTTCCAAGTGTTACTAGCTGTTAGCGTAGATAGACAGTGGGGCTGGTAGCCACTCAGCCTTACTAAGTACGGATACCAAATATGCATTAAACTAGTTTGCTTTTCCTCTTGCTATAGGCAACAATATTCATACCATTATGAGAGATGGTAACAGCAAAGTTTGTTAAGCAACTTATCTGTTTGCATTTGAATTTGTTGTATTTTTTTCCTTGTTTGATTTCATTGTGATACATGCTGATGGAAAGGCTAAGCAGTTAGTAAAAATTAGCATTATGGATCATGAGTATTCTTCTTGGTCTCAATATTTAGGACACTGGTCAAATGTCACCACAAGAGTCACTCATGTCATTATTTCTGCTTTTTATTTCATAATTTTAATAAGGATCAGTCATGTCTTCTTTTCTTGAGTGGCCCGCATGATGAGAAGACAATAGGATGACTCCAAGAATTTGTTGAGGTTCCTAATGAGCCACAACCACTGCACCCTTTCCTTAGGCACCAGTGGTTATAACAGTGCATTTTAATTACTGAGTATTTCAATATTTTTTTTAAAAGGTCCAAGCCAAGTTGTGGATACTTAGTTTGCAAAAGCAATGGCTGTTTCCAGCAAAAGCGCAGCTAAAGCCTTAGAAACATTAGAAGAAATCAGTTAAAAGAAATGTCTGAACTTTTCTCCAGGCAAAAACTAGATCTTCCTTCTGTAGATACCTGGCATTGTTTCTATTCCAAATGGATTCTGCCAAACAGCAAAAGAGCTGGCAGCTAGTGGGTTAGGAATCCATATTTCCTTAGAACTCTCTGTGTGCCTTTAGTTTTGGCTACACAGTAAGTGATTAAATAGCAATAATGGGGACTTGTCCCCTTTCCAGTTGATGAGCTAAAGGTACCCAATGGCATAGCGAAAGTGCAAGAAGTTGTGTTTGATTTCAGTACAGTTTTAAGTAATTATGAAAATGCTTACTGCAGATTTTGAAGGAAAAAATACAAATTTTACTGTTAAAATATTACAGGATTATGTATCAGAAAAGCAGAAGTAGGAAAGAAGTATTTTGAATTACAGCTCTTACTGCAAATAGTATGTTTTGACCTCTTTAGCTGAAAAATCGCTGACTAGCCAGATGTTAAAAATTTGCTGAATAGTTCTCTTAGATTACAGAAGAACATTCATTACAGTGATTACATTTGACAGCTACAGATGTCTTAACTAAATTCTGCCAGACGTAATCTGCTAAACTCTAATACAGCGCTTTAAATCTCTTAACTTGTTAGCTAGATTACATGATGATACTATCATTACTTCTGCCACACAGGAGAGATTTCTTCTGTGACTGTATACAAAACTGTATTTCAAACCTTCAAAGAGACAAGTTTCCATAGTAGGAATTTGACATATTGATTTATTATACTTACAAAATGTCTATTAATATAGTAGCTGAGTATGCCAGTCTTTACTGTAACTGACCTCACAATTCATCTATGAGGTACAGAAGTTGAGTTTGCCACAGCTGCATAAGTGAAATTTATATATAGATAGGAATAAAGTCATACTAGAAATTTTAAAACTGACAGTGCATAAAGTTAATAATCCTTGTCCCCTAGCATCAATTTTAGACTGTTCCTCCTATATCATGTTGGAAAAGGAAAAAAAAAAAAGAAAAAGAAAAGAAAAGAAATAAAACTCAGAATGTCTCTAAATGTTAATATACACACACTTGAAATCCTCCAGTAAAGGATGGAGGAATACACCGGAGATTCCTTATTCTTTGTTTTGTAATGTAGTTCTCTATGTACAGAGGTAGAGAAATACAGCCAGAGAATGGATCCATTTAAAGAGGCAAAGGAATGGAATATCAAACTCTAGGGTACTTCACAACATAGAATTAAAAACAAATCAACAAGTTCTGGTCTATATAAATATTTCATAATGAAATAAGGAATGTAAGGTAAAGGTGATCTTTTCTACTTGACTAGTTCAAGCATTGCAAATCCTACTACCTCTTAGCTAAGTAAGATTGCACTGGTTAACTAAGCCAGCAGGAGCTATAGAAAATACTGCATTAAGTTAGAAATCTGATTTACATTCTACTGGAATCAGTTCTTTGTAGCAGTAGGCAATTTATGGCTTTTTTTTTCTTTTTCTTTTTTTTTTTTTTCATCTGGATTCTTGAGAGGAAAACAAAAGAAAAACATATTCTGCTGGAATATCCACCACTATCTGCTGGTACACTCATAAATGCTTTTGAACAGGTTGTCCAATTTCCGCCAAATTTGATTAGTTGGGAGACACATCAGATACATAAAATGCTTGCAAGTTTCATTGAACTCTAGGCCAAGAAAACTTGGATATTTTTCAGCACTGTATTGGGTTTTAATTCCAACCTTTTTCTAGCAAATGTGTTATTATAAGTGAGGAGTCATGATTTGAATACTTGAAGGAATCTTTGCAAAGTGTGGGAATACTCCCCTCCTTTCCACAGACATAATGGCTGAGGATCTCTCCCAGCACATTTCTACAGTTCACAGAGATAGAGGTGTGACAAGTTGGAAAGGAGAGAACTTCATGTTGCAAAGAGTAATACAGTAGAACAAAATGAATAATTTCCATTCTGGGAATGTGAGGTAAGATGAGGCCTGAAGTTGAATGGAGTTGTAGACAAACTAACCTGAAGGAATTGCAAGAGGGTTTATGCCATTTTTCAAAACTCAAATTCACCTTCATTTCTGATCCTAAACCAAGAACAAACATTTTAACTAGAAGACAGGTTAAGTGCAAGTCAAGTGTGGCCTGCACAAGAGATGAATAAATGTGTGGAAAGATCACAAATGGCAAATCAGTTACCAGTTCTACTGAGATTTCATACGTGCCTTCTACAAATACCTAGGAGTAGATCACAAATTTAGAGAGTTGAACAGATTTGTAGAAATAATCTCACACTACATAGTTTGATAGCTTTTCACAGAATCACAGAATCACAGAATGGCCGGGGTAGGAAGGGACCTCTGAAGATCATCTAGTCCAACCCCCCTGCCAAGCAGGACCACCTAGAGCACGTTGCGCAGGGTGGCATCCAGTCGGGTTTTGAATATCTCCAGAGAAGGAGACTCCACAACCTCTCTGGGCAACCTGTTCCAGTGCTCTGTCAACCTCACAGTAAAGAAGTGCACCCTTATATTCAGCCGGAACTTCCTGTGCTTCAGTTTGTGCCCGTTGCCTCTCATCTTGTCGCTGGGCACAACTGAAAAGAGACCTGCCCCATCCTCTCAACATCCTCCCCTCAGATATTTATATACATTAATGAGGTCTCCCCTCAGTCTTTTTTCCTAGCTAAACAGGCCCAGTTCTTTCAGCCTGTCCACATACGACAGGTGCTCCAGTCTGCTAATCATCTTAGTAGCCCTCCTCTGAGCTTGCTCCAGTAGTTCTATGTCCCTCTTGTACTGGGGAGCCCAGAACAGGACACAATACTCCAGGTGTGGCCTCACCAGGGCTGAGCAGAGGGGGAGGATCCCCTCCCTTGACCTGCTGGCAACACTCCTCCTAATGCAGCCCAGGATACCATTGGCCTTCTTGGCCACAAGGGCACACTGCTGACTCATGGTCAGCCTGCAGTCCACCAGGACTGCCAGGTCCCTCTCCGCAGAGCTGCTTTCCATCAGATCAGTTCCCAACCTGTACTGGTGCATGGGGTTATTCCTCCCTAGGTGCAGGACACTGCACTTGCCCGTATTGAACTTTTATGTAGACACTGAGAATTCCTGCTCTCAGTGCAGGTTCCATTGCCTGGAATAGAAAGAATCATTGGAGCTGTAGCTCAATTGACTTTCTAAACAGAAAGTAGATCAGGTATGACTAAGCAACATTTTAAAAAGGCTTTTTACCCTAGTTAATCTTAAAGTATAGATTGAATTGGATTCTCATGGAGGCCCGGAGCTAATCAAAGTAGAGGGTATACATCTCTGTCATTTGACAAAAGGTGGGGTGCCTAAGAAGTGATTTGAAAATTAATTTGCTCACACAAACATCTAGTAATCCATAATTGTATAAGGGCGAGGAGGCTTGCTATTTTGGAGAACAACATTCTCAAAAATACTGTTCAGTTAACTCTTGATCTCAACAATCTAAAGTCATCTCAAGTTGTTCATATGTGACAAGTACAAAAGACTGAGGGCATAGGCATACTTTATAGTGTTTTTATAACGTTCCAGAAGTTTGTAAACAAAGTCTTAACACTTTGTTAGAATAAAATGTTTTCAATATAAGCTTTCCTAATGTTTAAACAGGATTCAACTTTGACTGAAAAATTTAGCAGGGCTTTTTCTTTTTCCGGGATAATTAAGGAATAAAAATAAGATGGTATTATAGGCAGACACAGAAATTTAGGGTGGATTTGTGTATTGCAGCTATTGGAGCATGTTTCTTGCAAACAGACAAGGTCAGTTTAATATTTGGTATCTTGCAGCGATTGTGAAAAAGAAGGTAAGGGACAGAACAGCGAAGTTGAAAATGTCACAGTAACTATGATTTTCTAACTTTTAGAAACTTGGTTGCCGGTGTTGTATACATTCTTAGTCTGATGAATTCTTTCTGTGAGATGTGTTTGTCTTTTAGAACAGAATGGCCTAGATCTCATCAGTCTTTTATTTATCAGAACCTTTTACCAGTGATTTGCCCCATCTTGATTGTAGTTTAGGTCTTGAAAAATGAATTTGCTTCTACCAGCCATTGTGTATTCATATCTGCCCAATAATTCACTGATTCTGAAGACTCCATTTACAGCTTCAATTCAGATTATACCTATGTAGAGAGATTTGAAAGGCTTCTTTTGCACTGAAAGAGGTACTAAAATTCCAAGTATTTTAAAAAACATGATTATTTGTTTAGATTACCCAGTGGATTTTTCTAAGCCTGTATTTTCAAAAGTTGAGATCAGAGTATGGCAAGCATCGCACATTCACCATCAATTTTTAACACAAGTGAGTAAAAATTTATATTTCTCAAAACTCTCAAATAAGATATAATTCCATATACTGGAGTCACTATTTTCTTATAAAAAAATGGATTTATTAGTACTTTTTCTAAAATGTTAATGACTTTAGTGCTGTTCTATTCATAATGTTAGAAGACTGGAAAAAGTAGGTCTCCAAAGCTGCTGGTCATACCTTGTAAATATTTTTGGAAATGCTGATGCCAAAAAGGAAGCTTTCAATCATATGTTAGAAAGTGTATTTTCTGGATCAGAAGTATGAGAAATCTTTGGTGATCTAAACTTTTATTGAAATTCAGAAGTTGAAAGAAGGAAATGTAACTGTCAAACTATTAAAGTATCCAATATGGGGATTAAGAACTGTGTGAACAAAAGTGTAAATTATCAAAAAATATCGAATTATCAGATATGTGCTCTGCCACACACCAGATTGTTCAGCAGGCTGCTATAGTTATGCAAAATTGAAGGACTGACTGTCATTTTTTTTGGTGAACTCTTTATTTTCTTTTTTTAAAGCATTGTTGAACTATGTAGAAATAGAAATAGCCTTTCTAAAGGAAATAAATGCCAGGAAAACAACAACAACAACAACAAAAACAAGTATTTAATTCAATATTATTTATTCTGTATGGTGATCCAATCTTTACACCAGAATTTTCCCTCGAGTAGAGACCAGTCAGCAGCAGGTAGCAGTGCCCAAAACATTGAACTTATTATTATCATTTTTTTTTAACCTGAAATTGAAATCATTTGCAAATATTGAAGTTTCCAGATGTGCTGTAGTTGGTCCTGCAAGAAATATTATTGTCTTCATCTCTGTTGTTTTACCATTGCTCGTGGAAGAGTGTCATCAACAAGATTATTTTTATTCTGCTAGGTAGACCTACATGGAAAAAATCTTTAGATGACCTACAACTCATTCTTTCTTCCAAAAATTTTAGGTAGTTAGTCTTGACATCATTAATACTCAGCCTCTTTTTGCATAGATTGCATGATGAGAGGAGCATATTCCCAGGAGATATATGTGTGATAGCTGCACTGACTTCAGCATAACTAAGTCTTGTCATCAGCCAAATATCTGTATCACGCTAGCTGAGATAGTACCATGGGGTTTACTGAACAAGTATAGAATATTTGACCATGTGTATACAAGTATATTAAAATCCACTTCCTTTCCGGAAAAAAAAAAAAAAAAAAATCACCTGATCCCTGTACTTGATTCTCAGTTCTTCCTATTGTCCATTGTGAATAGATACTTGTAGATAACATGTGCTGATTAATTTTTGAGAATGACTGATGCGTATAATCCTTTCATAGCTTGCTGATGTGGACTGTTACTTATGACACTCACTGTTAATTAGTTTTTGGTGTATTGAAGTTTATTCCGCTACTAAGCAATAAATTATTCAAACTCCATAGAATTTACTGTATTTTCATGACTAGCAATTTGTACAATTTTAGAGCTGTTGAAGAAATGTAAATGACCACTACTAATTAAAATAAATCAAATCTTTTCTACTATGTGAACGAAGCACATCCTGAGGCTAATTAATTTTCATATTTATGATTTTTAGCTTTTTCTGAGATGCTTCAAATTAGTGATTAGTCATTAGTGATTACATTAAGATTCTGGACAGGTGCTGCTCTTTTTGGAATCTCCCCAGTGGCTACTAATAGAGTCACTCAAGGTCACAGCACATTTCACAAATCACAGAGGAAACAAAAATGTTTCTTAACTCTTGGGGATGAACATTTTCTGGCATGTTGCCACAAAATGAATCCACTTTTGTTTCATTAAACTGTGTAATATAATCAAAAATCTAGCCTTATAAATTGAAGAACATTCAGGCTGAAGAAATAAGAGTTTTCTTGTATCTTTCTTCATTACCCATAAAATTCTCTTCTGAGTAGTTTTTGTTTGTGCCACTTGTGGGAAAAGGTTACTGAGATTCTTAGGCTTCTCAGGAAAACGAACAAATAAATCACAAGAAAATTCCTAAGAAAAATCTAGTGGCATAAGGCTGAAAGAAGTGGGTAGGCTGATTACTGCCTCTTCTGTTAGTTGTGCTTTCCTTGGCACTAGCATAGGAGGAGAGGAAGAAACCTGCCATGAATCCCTCTGCATCTCTCCTCCACTGGTATAGAGATCCTGCGCACAGATGTGAGCTGGGATGTCTGCTCAGGCCCCGTGGGAGCCCGATGGAGAAGCGGACTTTGGCAGCTCATTGGCAAAACTCTGTGTTTTTAACAAGTAAAGATGGTGTACTTTCAGTTTAAAATCTTTTAATATACTTTATTTACGTATTTTCATTACCTGTCTTGTCATCAAAGCAATGCATTCTTTCATCCAGTGACTTTGCTACTTTTTCCTTTGTTCTAGTCCTTTCTGATCTCCTGGGTAAACAGGTAGTTTTCTCACATCTTTGAAGAGTGATGTACCGTCTTCTGTAATGCTGAGCTTGGAACTTAAACCCAAAGTAGCATTCCGTATAAAAGGAAAATTAGTACAAAGATTTACAAATCATGTTGGAATATACAGAAATTAGAACATCATTGTACAATTAAATTTCCATTTTGCCTTTTTTTTTTCTTCTGTAACTGTTACAAATGACTTGAATACAGGCCAGATTTTTTTCCATTTGAGTGTTTAGCTCCTCTATTAGAAAACAAAACAAAACAAACAAACAAAAATCAACAAAACAGTGGCTTTAAATGCTGCAAGACAGAAAGTATAAGAATATTTCAAATCTTTGATCATCATGTGATGTTGCTTGGTTGCCTTAATGAGTGGACTGTACACATTTATAAGTGTGATCTAAAAGAACTTCCTCAATAGTGAATGAGTCTGGAAATCCTGTTATACCTCTGACCTTTCTTAAACCTTTTTTTTTTTTCATAATACAAACATGGTTAGGATTCATATGACAAAACATACAAATTAGCTGAAATAAGCAAATAAATTAGTACAATTGCATTTCCTCTCTAAATAAAGGAGTATTTCTGCTTTCCAAGGATTAATTTGTCACACTGAAGTTACTAACCAGCTAGTGTAAGGAACTGTGTTAAAATGACCAAAAAGATAAATGAAAAAACAATTATGCTCATAAAATCCTGTCTTACATCAGAAGACAACCATTTATAATATGATACCAGCAATCACCATGTTCTGGTATAAAGCAAATTATAGAAGCCAAAACATTAACTTTCAGTGTTTGTAGGCTAAGGATTCTCTTATACTACATCTCAGAGATTTTGTAGTACTTTTCTGTGTTTACACTGAGTGTTTGGTAACAATCAATTTTCAAATAATAAGAACTCTTAATCATCATTTAATTGGATTTAGTAACAACGTTCACTCTGAAGTCAACAGGTTTATAAACAGGCACCCAAAATAGTGCTGTTTTATTTGACACTGAATTTTTTTCCATTTGCTTCCCTCTTGTTTCAGGAGCAGACAAGTTGAGAAATTAGAAGTGGATCCTAGTAAATATTCATTCCCTGATGTGACAAAAATAATCCAAGAAAAGGAACGAATTGGACAGGGACCTATTAGGCTACAAACAGAGAAGATTACAGAGACTAAGAAGAGTTATGTTGATTTTGAAAATAATGAAGATGTTCCTCCCTTAATTTGAAATGTTTTTAAGTAGTTCCTCTACACATAGCTTGTATACCTGAGTTGTATTCATGATTCTATGTGTAAAGTATAATACAGATGAAGTTGGAAATATTATTTACAGTTCTCATCATAAGCTTTGTTATGCCTCTATTTTCTACTGTGTTTTCTGTTAGTATGTTGCTTCTATAAATTCTTTTTTTTTGCTAGTTTGTTTACTTAGTAAATCCCAAATCAGAATGGGAGCCATATAAGTCAGATATTGCCGTTTGTTCAAAGAATTTACTGTTTAGCTTAAAAGACAACATATTACTGAAGAAGAAAAGAGAAGGAAGGAAAAAAGCATTTGTAACCAGACTTATGACTATTCTGACTAAACTAAAGATAGCAGAAATCTTTATGTATTCTTCCAATTTTTTTCTTTTTCTTGAAGGACAACAGTAAAAGAAAGCAATGTATTCTGGGAGGGAGAGACATTGCTGTAATCTACCATACATGAGTGAATTTTCCAGCATAATGCAGAGCTCCTGGATTCTGGAGGTGGTATAACAATGCCATTCCTTGAAAATGCTGGAAGAGGATAACACTGAACAAGGTATCTCAGACATGTGGCACTGTGGGGCAGCTGAGAGAAATCAGTAAGACCATTCTTGTTCCTCTGAATGCAGCTGCTCTAAACAGTTCCAGCTTTTTCAGACTCCTTTAAAAATATCAAGGCTAATTCTTAACTGTGATTAGCCTTGGGATGAAATAAGGCTGGGCAGCAGGAATGGGATGAGCTGTTCCTTCCCTACATTTTTAGCAACCAGAGACTCCATTACCTTATTTTCCCCTCAGCTTTTGGATTGCCCCAGAAGTGAAACAGGCAGCATCAAAGAACAAATGTATTCTGGGTTACCATTTCATTATTGAAAGGTATTGCAATTTGGTAAGACGAAATTTACACACATACCCCCCCCCCCCTTGTTTCCTGGGAAAACAAGGCTCATGTCATTTGTATCTCAGTTCTGCTTTCAAAAGTCATTTTGGTTATTTTCACCCTATTTGACAGAAGAGAATGGTCCCAGAAATATTCAGCTCCTCTACATTTAGTGAAAATGGTCACCGGGTAGTAAAAAGGGATTCTCTTGACACCTCCACTGCTCAGAAGAGAGAACTCAGCCATTGTGAAGTAGCCACTCAGCTAATCAATATGTCAGTAGCTCTGTGTGCATGTTATCGTTCTTGCTTAGGCAGTAGTTAAAAAAAGTAGGAGTCATGATGGTGGGGCTCTGGGAACCTGGGGGAAAGCTGAGGGGAGTGTGTGAAATGTTTAGGAAACATGCTTAGACCTTGAGTTACTATGGAAAAAAAAAGGTGAATATTGAGAAGACAGTGGAATTTTGCAGAAGGAGGGTCACAGCAAATATTTCTAGGTTGGGTTGTTGTTGAAATGAGGAATATGTAGGGGACATTTCACAAAATCACAGGAAACCAAGCCTCGTTAGCTCCGTTGTCTACAAAACAATTGATTTAAGAAAGTATGTTGGGGAATTAGCATTCGATTCTATATTAAAAATCAACAGCATTCTTTGTTTTTTTGTTTTTTTTTACCAATGTTAAGGCCATTTTTATTAAAACAAACAACAAACAAACAAAAAAAAGAGAAGCTCCATCCAAAAAAAAAAAAAAAAAAAAAAAAAAAAAAAAAAACCCCAAAAAAAAAAAAAAAAAAAAAAAAACAACAACAAAACAACAACAACAACAAAAAAAAAACAAATTGAGTGATCTGCATTACTTTGCCAATGAATTTGAAACTGTTTCTCTGTAAAGGAAGACTTCATTTGGCCCCGCAAAAAGAAAATGCTTCTGATTCAAAACAGCTTTTGGTTCTAGCTAAACAGGATATAGCAAGCAAAATCAACTCAGAAAGTATCAGAGGGTATTTTGTGGTTAGATCTTATCTTCACCTTTAAGACAGAAAATTAATAAGCTGCATTTGTAACTGAAACACTAAAAACTCCACTTAAAATATGTTGTTTAAGTAGCAATCTAGGTTCAGATAGTGCCCATGGTATTGATCAGAACATAGTAAATTTCATGATACATTCTTTGAAAGTGCTATATCCCTAATTGTGAAAAACATAATGCAAAAAAATTCAGTGATGAGAAAGAAAACATTGCTATTGAATTCCACCTTTTTTAGCCTCTCTAAAGTGCTTTATGGTTCTCCACGGATGTTTAATGTAAGATAAAGATAAACAGTCTTTTTTAAAGTGTACTGGAGAGAATCAGAATATATCCATCAGCTTATGGCAGATGGGTTGAATTGATGCTTTTTCTTCAGTTGCAATCTGAAAAAAAAAAAAAAAGAAAAGAAAAAGGAGTTTCATACTAATGCTACATACACAGAGAGATGGAAACAAACTGTATACAATCACAAAAACATTAGCCAAGGTTGAATTTGGCCATATTTGATCTATTATAGTATCATCTTGGATAGTTCTTTTCCCATTATGTATACTGACTTGATTTTTCCAGTTCCTTAGTAAATTATTCCATGATATAAGCCTCTCAGCCCTGAAATCTACTTAATCTGCTCTACCCTGGTAACTGGAATATAAAAACATCAACTTGTTTTTCAATATATCCCTATTGCCTATAAATTCCTAGTCATGCCTGCTGACTAAACTATGAAAAAGACAGTATTATGTTTTACTTTTTGGTGTCACAGAATACTCATATATCCACAAGGATGACTATGGATCATTTTCTGGATTGCACACAAAAACACCTCCATTTGAGATCGTACTGGGTGCCTGTGCCCAGCTGCTGGCCAGGGGCTGCAGGGCCTCTGTGGGCACAGGCCAGGGCTGCCCCATGCCGGACACAGCCGGTTCCAGCCGGTTCCAGCCGGCTCCAACGGCCCCACAGCAGGGCACAGCTGAGCCCAGCAGCCAAGCTGGCGGCGCCTCGGGGAAAACAGATTTCAGAAAGGGCAAAGCGGGCACAGGCCGAGGAGGAGGCACAGGGCCAGGGAGAAGCAGCAGAGGGCCCAGGCCTGAGGAGGAGGAGGGCAGCAGGGGCTCCAGGCCTGCAGCAGGGATTCCCCTGTCCTTATCTTGACCCAGAGACTTTTTTCATCCCATTTTCTCCCCCTGTCATGTTGAGGAGAGGGAGTGAGAGAGCATCTGAGTGGGAGTTTGGCCCTTAGAGAAGGTTAACCCTCCACAGGGATGTGAATGTTAATGTGTAAGTCAGAAAAGTCATTGCTTCAGTTTCAGATCTTGGCTGAATTTTCCTCAAGAGTGGTAATGGTGATGACAAGGAAAACTTTGTTACTTTAAAGCACCTCAGCTTTTATCGTAAATCATTGCATGAGATGTATGTTATTCTTTTTCCTCCTTCTCCCTTGGTTGTTGTAATGTGGATTATATCCATGGGGGTCCTAAAAGTTGATGCTGTCTTATGTAAATGTGTAGCCCTAGTGAGAGACCATGCAACAGATAATGTAATTTTCAGCAGTCAGATGGGTAATTTATCTTTTGATTTCTTTCAAGTCTACTTCCTTTTTAAGTGTGAAAGTATGAATTTTGCTGACCTTGGGATGGGTGAGGGATTCTACAACCACTTTGAAGACAGAAAACAGTAGATTTTGGCAGCAGATCCAGCAATGTTCTTCCTGTAGCGTTATTGCATGCTGTGGGGATTTTATGATGTTTCTAAGAGGTGAATACTTTGAAGGCCTTCCTCTTTTTCTGCATTGCTTATTTCTAAAAATCTTGTAGGAACAATCCACATTTCAGACCTTCAGCCAATTTGGATGAACCTGTTGAGTTTCAGAAGTTATTGAAAATAGGCATCCATACAGGCTGGTGATATAAGATTATTTCATTTTTCCTAAGTAAAAATTGACCTCTGCCAAAAATTGACCTCTGCTATCAAACCAAAGGATTAGGTCTTTTCAATTAGGTCTTTTCCCATTTCAACTCAGTTCTCGTTCATCTGGTTACTAGTGGATAAATAATGTTCAGTTTCAGGGAAAATAAAAAAGCTGTACTGAGCACCAGTTACATCTCCTGAGGAATTAATAGCAGATACCAAAACATAATTGGAATTACCAAAGAAAGAATTGTTTCACATGGTGCTAGAATCTTGGGATCCAGTCTGAAAACGAGATGTATTCTGAGAATCAGCCTTGGTAAAAGTCTCAATGTGTGCATGGGCTGTGGAGAATACAAGCAAAGATTGATAGCAGAGGAAAGAAGTGTACAAGCACAAGATGATACCTGTGGCCCACTAGGCCACAAACACACATCACAAAGAATCAGATCCTAATCACTAAGGTAATGCAACCCTGAGAAAAGAAGATATAAGGATCTTCTCCTTGCTCCGAAACCATGTAAAGAGGTACAAGTTTTGGATTTGCTCAGTCAGAAGAGAGTTTTGTTGTTGATGCACAAGACAGGAGTCTGTTTCCTGTAGGAGACATAGAAAAGCAGTGGCAATAGAAACACTTGTGCGATAGGGATCAGAAGTATTTTGCCTGCAGGGCTGATGCAGACATAACATCCATGTACTGCATTGAGCTTATTGAAAAACAGCTTTTCACACAAAAACGTAATACTGCTTTTGTGATCGAAAACTAATCACAGCAGCTGATATCTATCCACCAATCTAATTATATGTACTTCCTTTGTAGGGCATGCAGCTTTGGTATGAGTGCTGATCATCCATTGGCTTGGATTTAGAAGGAACTCGTTTCTAACAGCTTCTTGTGTTAGTGGGCTAGACAAAGAGGAGGGCCAGAATGCCAAATCTCTGGGCCCAGAAGACAAGGCAGATGGATATCAGTAAATGACTGGAGTTGTGGTACAACCCATTCCCCTACCCTCCAGCACTTAGGTCCTGTTAGTCATTGTTTAGCTGTAAATGATTTGGTAATAGATGTATTTCTTCTAGTATAGAATCATTAGCAGCAAGTTGAAGCTTATTCTTCTCATTCATACCATCTTACTGACTTAGTATACAATTGTCTCTTTTCAGCTGATACACTTATGCAGAATAAAAGCCTGGCAAAACTGAAAGCCAAGAAAGCACCTTAAAAATTATTATGGTTGAAAGGCAAGACATCATTTTAGAAAACAGAGCCTGCTCTGAGAGTGACAGTATGTTTTGTATTTTAAAAAGCAGAAACGACTATTAATAGCTGTAGTGCTGATATTAGTTGCACAATAATGCACTGAAACTGTCCAATAGTTGGGACTATTGGAAGCTATCCAGCTGGGATCTCTCTGAGCTAGGTTTTGTACAAACTATTCCTGCACCAAACATCTTACGGTCAGAGCATTATTAGAGCTGCTTAGTACATATTGCCTCAAAACTACTTACTGTATTGGTTTCAGAATCCCCATGAATTAGCTGAGCTGATTTTAAAACATATTAAAATTAGAAAGAGTAGGGAAAGGAATAATGTCTCCTGCTGACGCAACTGTTGGACATGTTACTTCTGTTCCTAGCTTCTTTTAACATATAGTCAATTGGAAAGATTGGACATCGTCTCTTCTGCTTTTCTGCCTTACAAGCCCTTTCTGTAGACAGCAACAATCACATACCTCCACGCAGCAGAATCTCTCAGCAGAAGCCTTCCATGTGAGCCACACAGGCATTTAAAAACTCTACCCCTGTTACTCCTGTGTAAAAAAGTCCTGACTTGGTGGGAATTGGCCAGGGATCAAGGGTCAAAAGTCTGCTCATTCAAAGAGAGGATATGGTACAGGACCAGCCCTCTACTTTGTCTAGATGTTAGTATAATAACTTGCCCTTGGTTGAGTTCAGACCCGCACATGGTAGCAGTTTTTCCATATGTGACACTGTACGGAGGTATCTTGACCTGTAAGAGACTTTTCTCCTATTTGACAACAGCTTTTCTAGCATGAAGCACGGGAATACTCGAATAACCAAGTCTAACTGGGAGTTTTACCACTGTTACTGGGAATACAGCTTTCGGTGTAGTACAGCCTTAGTGTCTGGGGAAAAAAAAAATCTCTGAAGTTATAGCGTACATCATAAAGCAGAAGCACTTAAAAACTCCATGGTTCTAAACTGTAAACATCTTTCTCCTCTGAAACTTCACAGAAAATATATGTATAGAAGAGGAGACTGGTGAACATTTGGTTAGAAAGATGTGAGCGGTGGCTATGCTTTGACCCCTGCTTTTGTGTTCTCAGTGCTAACCATCTGTAAGTCTACTGGCAGCATAATTACGCCTGTTTTACAGTGTACATAAATTAGTGTTGGCTCCTCTGGTGTTGCAACCAGGCAGGCAGCCATCTGACTTTTTAATTAAAGATTTCACTGAGATTGATAATAAATTTCCAATATGCTTCCAGATTTAAATGAAAGTGCATCAGCAGTATAAAAAAATTCAAAGGAAAAACATCCACAGAGGTTTTTCAGTCACCTGTGAAGTACAGCTGAAGTGAAGCATGCCATCAGCTATGAAAGAAATCCAAGCTTACTGGTTCTCCTGCACAGAACTCCATTCTGCAGTGGAAATTGTCTAAGGGAATCGACTTTTCTTTCTTTCTTTTTTCTTTTCTTTTTTAATTATTTTATTTTAATTTCCATGAACCTGAGACTTTGTATTAGTCTTTTGAGCACTTAAATATGCTGATATCCTACAGGATTGTCAGAACTTCGTGTATGCTTATCCTCAGCACGTAGTTACATCTTCAGATGTATGAATACCCTCCCTTATGTCTATAGGAAAAGATGCATTTATCTCACTAAAATGATTCTAAATAAAAATGTATGTTTGTTTCAACTTATTCTTACAGGTTAGCTCAATCTGGCAATTCAGGTATGAAACTATGTCTCTTTCAAACATTATTAGAACTTTTTCAAAATCTGTTTCCAGTACAGGTCTATGGTATTTTAGGCCAATCTATTAAACTTCCTCAATTTCCTTCCCACAAATCTTGAGATTTGGTTTGAACATTCTCAGAGTGGTAGTGAAGTGTCAAAGGCTCCTGAGATGTGTTAATGTGTCCCTTTTAGATATGAATATATAGTCAGATTACTTTGTGCTGTGTTGGGGTGATTTCTGTGGGGCTGAAGGTAATTTTTCATACTTTATCAGCTGTGATGAGACACATAATTACATGTCTGTGATCTGTAAAGCAAATTCTCCCTCCTTATCAGTGTTTGACAGTGGATGTTTAACAACCTGGCTAATCAAAACCAGATTATACTGTGAGAATTAATGAGTCAATGAAAGGGTTTAATGACTAATGCAAGCTTTTTAAAGCTTGTTCCAAAGGGATTACTTAGTTTAATATTTTCTTCCAAGTAGTAGAGAAACATTTGGCATGGAAGTTGTACTTATTCTGTCAAATTATTTTCCCTGGGTCAACTCAACCCTGATATCTCATCATTGAAATCTTAGATCTACTCCACATTCTTTTGATAGATAAATATGCTCTTTCTTCTTTCCCATTGTGTCAGTTCAGGAGTCAGTGTACAGGATTCAAGGTCAGCTGGCAAAAACGATAATTTAAATCAGCTTCAGACTGAAATGGAAGGGTCATTATTGTTGAGAATAAGCTGGTTATAATATCTGAATCACAAGATTAAAGCAAATTGCTACATACCATTAGAGATGGAGAAGTCTGCCTTCTATATGAGGCACTGCATTAATTTCAGCACCTGTTAACTCTTGAAATATCAGACTTTAAATTTATCACTTGTCCCTTGAATGAAGGAAGAAACACATACTTTGGCCAGACAGGCTGAGATTCCAGGTTTCCCTCTTTGGCAGTAAAGACTTTGTGTAGCATTCTTTGACCTGGAGCCTTTCTCAGACTGGAAGAGAGGACCCAAAACGTTCAGTCTGTTCAAGGATGGAGCACGTGTGTATGAATGCAAGTATAAATGTTTTCCCCACTGCCTGTGCTGCAAAATACTCTTACCACTTTTGTACTTCCTTGTGCATACTCGGACATGACAATGGACTTTTCAGATGGTTCTAGGAGTTTGTTGCAAATGCAGAAAAAACTTGCCTGTACTTTGATGTGAAAGAGACAAAAATTCCCAGTGATGCCTGAAACTTCACTTCAAAGCAGGTGGCTCCTGCTGAGCTAAATACACATTAAGCTTTGAGCGTATTAAAAACATAAATAAGACACAAAACACATCAAACCTAGATCACCCAGGAAGACTGCTAGCAGACTGCTGGTCTGTCTTGCCTTTTTAGAGATGAAGGCCTGTAGCTGTTTTCACCATATTCCTTGAGACCGATCTGGGCTCAACTAGACCTGGAATCACCCCCAGATGGTTCCTCTTCATCATTTGTTTTTTCTCTCATACAGAGCCATTAATAACCTGCATCCCATTTCATCCTGTGCACAGTATTTGGTGATTTTATAGCCTGGTCACTGATTTAAACCCTTGTATCGCCACTAGCAGTAGATGGCATGAGATGCACTCCACATTCCTCCATGACATCTGACAGGTTGTTTTCATCCAGAAGGAATCCGTTTGCACACACCAAGGTTGCTGGCAATGGCACGGCAAATGGCACAAAAAGCAAGGGCACAGCAAATGGAAACAAGCAGGAGACCCACTTCAAAAGTATCATCCAGTTCTGGACTAAAACTCTGATGTAAGCAGACTCCACCAGTCCATTTCCTGTCTACTGTTGCTTGTGTATGTGGTGACATTTTGTATCTTTCATACTGATTTTGGAGTTCTTGTTTTATGTTCATAGGAACTTGCCATTTGCTTTTGCAAAAGGAATTTGAATAAACAGCTTGATTTGCGAAATAACTCTCAAATTCTGCAGATAGTATGGCTTAAAGTCAAGGTCAGACTTACTTAAGGTAAAATGCCTTTGCAATAAGAAATCTTCAGCACTCAGATCCACAGGTCCCTTGCTTGAGGACCCCGTATGTCAAACCTGAGAGATTCTCAGAAAGATCTGAGCTTTACTGTTTTATCTGGTCTCTGCTAGCTTCCTGAGGAAGCATCCCACACGTAGCTCAGCTACACTGACAGCGAAATTATTGGTGAACCAAGAGTAAAAGGTAGAAAAAGATCTTTATTATTGTCTCACAGGTGAGCACGTAAAGGATCTTATATAAAGTGACATACCTCAGTCACTCAATTCAGCAGTGGCAGAGCTGAGGATATAGCTCAGAAGCTCATTACTTGAGCACAGGAGGAACAAGCACACTGATAAATTTCTTACGCGGTTGCCCACAGCCGTAGATGTGAGAAAGACCAGATGAAGCCAAATCAGAAGTCCATCTAGCCCAAGATGTGGCTCGATACCAAACAGGACGTGTCAAAAGCCAGCAAAATGGAGGGAATGTCAACATACCCACTGCTCTGAAGGGCGGTGTGTGACTGCCCCTCCACATCTCCTGGCCCCCCAGGGGCGGCAGGACTGACACAGCAGTTCTCTTGCACACTCTAGCCCAGTCTAGTCCCTTCCCACTCACTCTGGGGGAGGCAAAATTCAATTTTACATACCCTGCTGGGAAGTATTGACTCTGTTCTATATAAGAAATATTGAAAATAGTGATCCTTGCCTGATACAATCTCAGACAGTCAGCAACTGTAGGATATCCTGACCTAAGGGCTAACATGCAATTATCTTCAATGACACACTGCTCCATGTATCTGTGTAGTCATTTTTTTCATACTAGCTATTCTTATAACCTTATGTTCTGTATTCTGTGGCTACAAGTTTCATGCTTTAATTATGTGTCTTGTAAATATTGGCATTTTTTTATTTTAAGCTTATCAACATTTTTTCTAGTTCCTTTGATCTTTCCTGCCATCTTTCTCTGAACCTTTTCTACTTTACATCCAGGAATGACTAGGACAATATACAAGAAGCGAATGCTCTGTTTTTACAAAGGGACAAGTTATGTCTTGCTTTCCCACCAATTCTTAATGGTATTTTATCTTTTGAACAGTGTCAAGTACTGAGCCCACATATTTGTAGAACTATCTACAGGGACCTTAAATTTTGTCTCCTGAGTTTCAATAGCTAGACAAGAACCTGCCACTATGTACTGAGTTATTTTCCCTTTTGCATTTAGAGACATTGAATTATTGTTTCATTCAATCACTCATCCTCTTGGGATTTTCAGAATTTTTTGTACTCTTCTCAGTCAGTTTGAGATGTGACTACTCCAAGTCATTTCATCACCTCAAAATTTATCTCAGCAAGTGCTATCACCTTACTATTCATCTCTTTTTCTGTACTGTTTTGGAAGATGTTGAGCAGCTCAACTTTGAGCACAGGTCTCTCTGGGGATCCACAGATAATCCTCTCCCATTGTGAAAACTGACCATTTATCTTACTCTATTTCCTATCTTTAAGCAGTTCTTAAACCTTGAGGTGACCTTTCTTCTTATCCCATGACAGCTTAGTTCCCTTCATAATCTTTCAACCTTGTCAAAAGCTTTTTGAAAAAAACTGAGGGCATTTTATCAACTAGAACATCCTTTTCCACATGTTCACAAAAATATTTCTATTTGAATTGAAATATCGACACTAAGGCTTTCAAGTGACTAGTGATTTCAGTTGTTTCCATTTTTAGTATCTAATCTGAGATGCCTTAAGACGGCAGTAATTTTTCACTTTTTTGGAAAGCACTGAGTTTGAACTTTAACATATGGGATGGTCAGTTCCTGCTTAAAAACTTTGTTTGGCTATACATGAGATGATATGAAGATGGAAATATGTGAACAAAATAGAATATAGCAGCATTTCTGATTATGCTCAGGACAGAAGCTAGTCATAAGACAAAACAGCAAGAAATTTTAATAAAAGTTGTCCTCCAAAAACTGACACTTCTTTCTTCCCATCTGACTTTTATCAGTTTAGCAAAATTAAATGAACAAAAGGTTGTTTTTGTTTGTTTGTTTGTTTGTTTGTTTGTTTTTCCCATGCTGGCAGATAGGATGAACAAAGATGCTACCAGTTCCAGAGAAAGCAGAGGCAAGAGCTAGGGTGCTCTCCCTTTCTGGAGCAGAGATGAGGAGGAGGCAGAACATTCTGAGATCCGCAGAGGCACCAAAGTGCAAAAAACCTTCCAGCACTTTCATCCATGTCACTGCCTGACAATAAATTCCGGGGACATTTCCCAGTAAGTGCCATGCAACTGCCATCTTTGTTTTCAACAAGAACTGGCAGTAATGTGTCTTTCAAAAATGTCATTTTCAACTGGAAAGTCATTCCAGAAGAAAAGTTCTCAAACAGCTGGTAGTGCAAATTTTTAATTTTACCTTTAGGAACCCATTTTCTTTTTTTTTTTTTTTCTAAAGTTAACGAACTCTTATTCTGCACTAGAGCTGGAAATAACTGAATGTTCTCTTTATCCTTTTTGACTTGAAAGAACATATAATTTGCATGTCAATAGTCTTTAGTTGATCCACTTTGTACATCATTTGCATGCATTTTACTGTATGACAATTAACAAATGAATATCCGCATATGACGTATCTTTCTTGGAAATGGTAAGACGTCGGTGAGGAGCTTTATTCATCATATTCATTGGCATTTCAGAGAGAAGCAATTACAGTAGCTCCACTAAATTTATTGCTGCACTCTGTCGGGTGTGCAGAACTTGACAGTTTATGCTTGGATACTCTGATAGTTTAATATAGAGATATGGCGGACTATAAAAATGCAAGAGTTTTTCAAACCTTAGTCAAGAAACTCACTGTGAATTTCATTGTAAATAATTTTGGAGTGAAGTCTGTCTCTGGAGTCTAAACATAATCTTTCAAGTGGCAGTAGTGAATACATGAGTGGGAACATCAGTCAGGAGAAAGGGTTGTGGTCTGAATACAGGATTTGCTAACCCTTCTTTCACTATGAGCTTGGGCAGTTTTCATTTGTCTCCTCCTCCATTCTGGCATTTCAAATTAAGAAAGGCTGTGCAGTCAAGAATCCAACTGTGTCACCGTGCATAGGTTTTGCATCCTTGGAGATAAGATCTACTACAAATTCTTGCAATGCCTATGCATGTAAATCCACTGGTGCACCACTAACTAGTGTTAAGTGTGTATAGATCAAACCCATCATAGATAGGACATTGGGCTTTAATCCTGTCCCATGTCATAAAGTAGAATTCCTCAATTGGTGGTATTGATAAGACTAGAACTTGTAGCATTGGCAAAACAAAATCTCTGTCTTCTCTGCTTGCCTATGGACCATTAAGGTAGGAAATTATTCTGTACATATTTCAGGGCACATCTCATCCACAGTGTTGCAGTTGCAGCCAGCCCTGGATTCTTGAGATGGCATCTTGATTGAGAGCTCACTCATTCAAATCAATCCGAGGAAAACCAGAGGCCCAGATGCAATGGGTGGTGAAGCTACAGCAGCAACAGCTGTGGAAAAACTAAACAGTCTTCCTCATCTGAAAAGAAGAGGACTTTCATTCCTTTTCATAGATTTGTTTAGAGTTTAACTGAGGACAGCTGCTTTATTCTGTGCCAGATTAAAGAAATAGTATCCAGCTTGCAGAAGGGAATTCAATCTTTCTATGAGATAGATGGGGCCCTGACATCTTGGCCTATTTTTGGTGTCATATCTCAAGAGTTGCACAAGCCAATAGAGGCAATGCCAGCTAGCATCCCTCCTACAGTCTGGAGATGCAGTCCTTCCTATCCATGCCTTGGTAACACATGTATTTTTCTCCACCATGCTTTAGACAATCAACACCCTAATGACAAGCATTGCTGTCACTATGTGCTGTGTCAGATTTATTGCCTTATTCCTCACATTGCCCATCAAGTGATTAATTTAACCCTTAATATGGCCTGGAAAGGAGAAGACTGTTGACTTTTCTTTCTCCCACAGGACACTCTCTCATTCTTCTGACTCGTCTGCCCAACCAGTAGTGCTGCCAGAGGCCCTGTTTCTCTCACCAGCATGTCATCAGCATCCCTCAGGCCTGTGCAGGATGGTGCTGCTTGCAGAGCCCTAGGCATTGCACAGGAAGGCACCCATGCAGAGCTGGCCGATTCTGTAACATCTTTACTCTACTCTTTGTTCCAACCTTTGCCTTGTCCATGAATCAGAATAGACCTCTAATTATATGGATTTCTCTCTTAAACTTTTTTTTGGTCTTGGGAGATTTCGCTTGCCGAAAATTATGGATTTTGCTTTGAAACTGAGGAGGGTCTGCACAACATCACCAAAATGCCTTGCTGGAATGCTGGTGATGTTTTGGACCCATGCACCAAAACCAGCACTGAGGACCGAGTGGCTCAGGAGTAACCACCCTGCCACCAGGAAACCTGAATTCCTGCAGCCTGGCTCCCATCTACAGCCCTTAACCACAGCAAAGCCAGCAAAGCTTGGTTGTGCAAAGTGCTGAATTTGGATGTTTCTGCATTACTTCAGAGTTGACTTATTGCCCAAACCACTCTCCCAGTGCAAGAGAGTGAGTGCTACAGAGAAGTAGACAGGTGAAAATAGGAAGTGTCACCATGTATTTAAGCAGCTTCATTGAAAATACATGCCTGTTAAATCACAGTCAGAGCCTTCTCTTCTCCATCACAAGCTTTGCTCCTTCTGTGATTCTGTGACTGCATGATGGGGTCTCAGCCTTACTGTTGCTCCCTTTTGATTTCTGGCATTGTTCTCAGATTCAGACAACATGGCCTTGCTGAAAGTGTTGTCCTCATTATTGCTATTTCATTTTACTTTTTTTAGCTTGACGTGTACCCTGCAGCTTCCAGAGATCACTTATACCTGCCTGTTTTTCCTCAAGAACTTCTATAATCCCCACGGGGTTGATGGGGTTACCTGGTCATGGTCCTCACTCTCTTTGCTTCCCATTTCAAAGTAGGAACATGTGGGTTGTGAGGCAGCAAAATTCCTACCTGCAGAGTGATAGTAGAGATCACTGTAGTACACATACTGTGGCTGTCTGACAAATTCACCATTTCCACTGGAAAGCTCCCCCAGTTTGCTTTTAGGTAAAATTTAGTCCCTGAAACTGAATTTGCAAAATTACTACAAAGCAAAAGGGCTTGCATGGAATGAAAATTGTCCCAACAGTTTAATAGGCTGCTTTTGAAAATGGGGTTCATCATTTATTTGCTCTCTAATTCCGTGTTGCTGGTATAAACACAGCTCTCTGGTGACTATGATCTTGCTCCGCTTTATCCTAGTCATAGAATTTTATGTTTCATTGGCAGAAGGACCTCTTTTGTACATTTGTTTTCTCTCTCTCTTTTTTTTTTTTTTTTTTTTGTTTTTTTGTTTTTTTCTGGGATGAAGCTCATGCTCTCTACAGATAGTGGTCAGTCTGGGATCAAGACAGGGTGTTTTATGTGCTAAGAGAAAAATTTGACACCAAATGTGTCAGTAGTGTGCCAAAGAACATAAAAGTAAGGGTCCAGGAAGGGCTGGCTCTTACCCTGGAGACCTTGCAATCTGAACACTTAGTTACTTGGGAAAAATGACAGCACGTAATCTGTGAATTGATGTCCTCCTGGTTACTTAAGCAAAATGTCACCTAGAGAATTGAAATATATTGCACAACAGTCTGCACAGAGCAGTTACAGAATTCACTGCATAAATTACCAGGAAGTTAATTTTCTGTGAAGAAAACTTTTTTTTTTATAAGTAAGATGGGGAAAAGTAGATGCAAAAAATAAAATATGGTCAGAATGTCACTTTCTAAAGAGGGTCACTGTCAAGTCCTGTCCCATGTCTGGCTTTAGAACAAATAATGACTTTTTCAGAGAAAAAATGAGTGTGGCTTATCTCACCTAAATTTAAGTGACAAGTCTAGGGTCCTTCTATCAATGGAAGAACATAGGAACCTGCAGAAGGTTTCTGTGTAGGCTAAACATTCTCCTAACCTAGACACTTTGAATGGAATATATGCCTAACTACTTATGCCGACAAACCAAATATTGTGTAATTGATTTTTTTTCTGATATCTTCACACATTTTTCCCATCATGTAAAGTTTGCTATATCTGGAAAGTTTGAAAATATCTGGAGATGTCCGTGCTGCACCCTGTGGCCAAGGATAAAAGAATTTTGGAAATAAAATAAAATTCTAAGATCTTATTACAACTCCAAAATGAACTGAAACTCATTAACATTCTGCATCACCTTTTGACATTTTCATGTTTAGCAAGATGAGTTCTAATGCAGAAAAATGCTGATTATTATTCTTTCCCATCTTCAACCTTACAGCCTTGCACCAAGAGAAAAGATGAGCCAATACTGAAACATGACCTAGAAAACATTTCTTTGGTGTTTATTGGTCCAGAAAAGGAAAGTTATATAATCAATACAATGGTATTTCTCCACATTCAGCCATTTTCCCTCTGCTATTAAATCAAAACATTTAAAAATCCATTTCTGGACTAACCTTTATCATGAAATTGTTGCTGTTTGAGACATAGCAAAGTGGTTTATAGAACTGAAACATAAAAAGAAAGACCTTCATTGTTCTGATAGTAGCTTTGTTTTGGCGTTAGTTTGTGAATTTGAAGAAGAGACTGCACCTCATTGGGAGGACTGGATATGGTTATCCTTGGGGGGAAACTTGGCATCTTCTACAATAGTGGAGAGCACAAGATTGAGGAAGAATGAAGGATCTTGCTGAAGGTGATCCTGGCAGACTGAAGGACAACTGGAACAGTCATAGGGAGCCCCTTTTAGAGATGGAGAGGATGAGGATGTACAGGAAGGTTGAAGATAAGGAGGTGGAACGGACTTGTGGGCAGTTGGGTGTGTGAGCATTCTCCATGTAGTGTGTGTTTGAGTTTATAAGCAGCTTCGATCAAACATTCATGTCTGGTCACAAGCCTCCTACTGCAATGTCCACAGCATCACGCTCCAATGATGACAACTAGCCTTCTGGTTTGGGCCTTCAATGAGAGTTTGCATAGGAAAGGTGAGGAAAGTCTGCAGCATCCCAGGCACTTGTTTGAAGCCTGCTGGCTGGTAGTAATGGAGGGAGTCTTACACAGCAGGTGGCTTGTCCTGAGCTCCTCAGGGAGCGGGAGTCAGCCGGTGAGTGACGCTGGAGGGCTGAAGGCAGGCCATCCGCAACACGCAGTACTCAGCTGCTCTTGGTATCCATTGCTCCTTGATAAAAAGGGAGGATCTGCAGGGCTTTTTGGTGAGATTAGCTCATAGAAAACAAACCTTTGCTTGTTAAATGCATGCCACCTCTCTGCTTGCACATGCATTGATTTTTAGGATATCTCCAGGGCGAGCCAGTGGGTAGGGGAGGCATCATATTCTGCTTGTCTGTCATTTTTTCTTTGTCAAAACTATGTCATTTTTGTCATTTATGTTAAACACCTTATTAGCCAGAGCCTGAATTTCTGACATACAAAAATACATCCCTTTGAAACTGAGCTGTCTGGATTATGTAAGACCCAAGACACATTTCTTCCAGCCTTATGAAGGATTAGTCTCTGTTACCAGCTCAGTGAACAGTGACATCTTTTTTAGTTTGATAGCTCTGCATATTTTGTTGCTGAGCAAACTGAGGTCCCAATTTCTTCTGGCCTCTGGGTGCAGTGCCAAGGTGCAGTATAGCAGCAAAGCATTTCAATCAGGTATTTAGTGGAAGAATCTGAACTTAGTTATATGTTTTCTATGCATTCAGCCCTGTTCACCCTTGTTAGTTTAAAATCCTGAGCAGTCTTTAAATTGGACAAGTGCAATCATTCTGTTTTAATTGAGGATCTATATTTTCCAAATGTCTTCTCCTACCTCAGCCAAATTGTACTTGCATGAGACATACTCTGAACAATCAGCTCTTTGCATAGCTTGCAGCATATCCAATAAGTTCTCCCACAGAATTGTCACGCACCATGCAGTCTCATGTCATGCCTATGCGTGACCTATGCAGGGTCACTTCACCAGTTTGTTCATCCTGTGTTCTCATGTCTTAGCATCTTTTAAGGCTGGACTGTCTGATAACTGTGTTACCATAACTGACAGTCTTGGGAAAGAATTTGAGTCACTGAGCTGTGGTGCTCAGGGGGGCCATTGCATATAAAGGACAGATCTCACAATAAGCATATCACTGGTAACATACCTTCCAGCAGCTTCCATCTGTGGATCTGAGGGTGCAGTCAGAGAGCATTAATTTATCCTCAGATTCTCTATAGCACAGTTGATTTACTTCACTCCTGTCCACAGGCTTATTCTAGTGCAAAGTGAGGCAGAATACCATCATGATGTTCTGCTTCCTTTGGATCAGGCTCACAAGACTGTGGGAAGTAAAAAAGCAAAAAATAAAAATAAAAAAATAAAATAAAATAAATAAAAGCAAGTCTGAAGGAGCTCAGGAGCTCAGGAGCAGTATGTACAGCTGACACCATTTCATCTACTGAAATTGGTAAAAATTTTCAATGACTCCAGTGATCCTCCAAATCACTGCAAATATTGTGCTAGCTCCAGATGTCTGGTTAGCTCCAAATTGCTGAGCAAATAAAAAGCCACAAAAGAGAAATGAATGGAACTTTAAGCTTGAAATATCAAGCACTCCAGAGACAAAGAATGACAGAAGACATGGTTCTTCTCAGAAAATCAGCTCTCCTCTAGTGCACTCACCTGGCAATCTTTATTCAGTCTTTCTTGCCTTTATATAGTAAGAGAGAGACAGAATGAATATATGTATAATTAAAAGGCAGGGCTGAATTTGCACTGAAATGAACCATCACAACTGTAGGAATTCCTGATTTTTATGTGCCTAAAATATCTTCTTTGAACTAAGACTTGTGTTAATCTTATTTTTATTTTTAATTTATTTAATTCTGAAAAATGATTTAAACACCAGAGATGCTTGAAAGAAGTAGCAGAGAATTATATACTCCTCCTTAATATTCAGAAGAAAGAGAAAATAAGCTGTTAAAACAATCCATGGTCTGTGCCAGAGCTCCAAATGTCTTCTCTGAAAACTAATTACATCTTGGCATATGGAGTCCTGGCAAAAATGTTGCAATAAAAATAGAGGACAAGAAAAGAACTAATTCTCTCCATTTAAAAAATAATTCATAGAGCAAATCTTCTTGGTCTCCTGCTGCTTGCAAGCTGTTAATATAGAGCAGAGAGGAACGTTTCCTAATTTAGTCTGGACTTTCTTCTAAGAACTGCCAATTCTTCAGATGCTTGGGGAGAACTAGAGTAGCAGAGCTGTCCAGAATATCAGAATTATAATTGTTTTTGTCAGCCTCCGCTGCCTATCACCAGAACCACTGGCAAGTAATACAATTAAAACAGGCATCTCTTATTTGGAGACTTGAATCCTAACAACGAAATCCAAGTTCCAGAGAAGGAAGTGGGAGTTTGCCATCCACTTCAGTGAAACTAGGATTAAAAGAGCTGGCCTTGATTTTAGAAATCATCCATAGGTAAGAAGGACATTTGAAGTATGTACTTAAAACTAAGCTATTAATTAAGTCCCACTGACTTTTATTTGGGACATCATATTGGAAGTGTAACTGTGAGGCACTTCAGGGAGATTCATCTCATCTACCATTAGATGTCTACCATGTAGATGTTTCTCCCCTAGTCACTTTTCACACTTTTTTAGTCATGGAGAGAAATAAGCACCTAAAAGATGTGAGTTATGTATTTTCAGTGTTTATGACAAGGTGCCTAATTCTCCAGAGGGACTAAAAGAGTATTGTCAGGCTACATCTGTGCTATTAAGTTAACTGTTTTGATTCTCCATGTTCAGGCTGTGGAAACTGTTTCTGGTGCATTTTTTTGCCTGGTGCCAACTAACTTTCCCAAGTAGTTCCAATGCAAGCCAGGGACATTCCCCATGGGCTGTATGGATGCAGCTATCTTATTTCACAGGGGAAATAATTTGTTCATATAGACATAGTTTTGCTTTGTGGCAGATAGCAGGCATGTAGACATAATCTAAGAAACTTGCTCCAGTTAACAGGTCAGCTCTGGAGATGTCTGCGTTCAGCCACAGGAATGCCATTTTTTGCATCTGAGAGTAGCCACGAATTGAGAAAGTTTGTCTTACTACCTCTGGCTTTTACACAAGAGCTGTATAATTACTATGCAGACATTCATATAGAAAAAAGCAAAGTTTAAGCTAAATAAATATCATCTCTCACAATGGTGACAGCACATTCCTGAACATTTCTCAAATTTCATACATTTTGCGTCTTTTACTTTAAAAGTATTTTTCTTCCAAGATCCATATAGAAGAAAGCTAATCTTCAAACACTTGTGACTTGAGGCATATGTTTGTAAAGTTCACTTTGAGGTAGAGTAGAGATATATTGGTTTACCTAAGGCCATGGAGAAAGTCAGCTTCAGTCATTTTAGTCCCAGATCAACTTACAAGAGTGTGATTTTTCTAGAATCTGGGTAGATGCACTATATAAAGGGTAGGGAGAATATTTTGACCATCCAAATAGCAATTTTATGGAAGGTATTTTCAGAATCAGCCAAGAAATTGTAATCTCAGTGTCACTGAAATGAAAAATGACAGGACTTCAAATCACCAGGACTATTTAAGAATTTTAATCAGCTTACATGTTAAGAATTTCGACCTTTGTCAGTTTTCACCAGGAGTTACCTGGGAAAGATATTCTGGCATCTTTAAACTATTTTCATGACATATAAACTCTCATTATAATACAAGTATGTTACTTTTAATTTTGAAGCAAAATGAAATGTACATTCAAGAAAGTATTATTGACTCTGCTCTTGGAAATTAATTACCATCTTTGCTGGTTTAGGTTTTGATCTATTACACAGAATTATAGCATAAGGTATGGGATTCATTTAGCCTAAAACAAAGAGATAGAGTCATACCTGTTATGCTTAAAATTAAGGAGGCGTGTGTCTTATTTAGCTTAACAACTCCTGCATTAATGAGGATGGCATGATATCTAGGAACACTGCCCTAGGGAAAACACCAAGAAACTAGTCCCTTGAATTGATTACACACACACACACACAAAAAAAAAAGGTTATTCAAATTTATTAGAATTTTACTAGATCATAGTATTTCTACAACTTCATGTTGTATTTCATTACCAAAGACACTTGTGACAAATAATCTGAACAGTCTCATTTATGCAAATGTTTTCTTTTTATTTTCCTTTTCATTCAGCAAACAAGGTTATACTAATATTCCTCAGCAACAGGAACGCTTTGGTCTATTAATAGAACTAGAAAGCAATTGAGTGTTGTTAAACATTTGTCTTATACCAGAACTAAACAGTAATAAAAGAGAATAGAGGGTAAAACTTAATAAAACAATAGATTTGCACTAACACAATGAATGAAAATGATGAGCTTTGTGAACATTTCATACATACCTAGTGCTTTCTCCCTTATTTGCAAGTAGCAGATAACAAGGCACCCATCAAAGTCAGAGAATGAAATGCATGAGTTAGATTCACAAATAAGTGAATGAATTGTTTTTTAATGAGAGCTGCATATGGCCATTCAGGGAAGAGAAGGGCCGCCAGCGATGCTCCACTGAGAACTAGCAGCACAGGCTGAGAGTGGCTTGAGTTCTGAAAATCACACACTGCAGTGAGAGCCCCAGCCTCCACGCAGGGAGCCCACAGGCGTTGCTGAAACACTTGCTGACAGTCTGTAAGCACCTCCTTATAGAGCTGACAGATAACTGTGGGCCCTCTAATCCAGCGGGTAAAAATACATTGAGACCCAGTGACTATAAACTGAAACTACACAGCCAGGAATGGAAAAATTGAGCTGATGTTTAACTAAGAGGGTAATTAACTATCCTATCTTCGTGACAAATCAGATAAATTCTTCATCGTTTCAGGCCTCTAAACCATAGATGAATGCATTCCATTATAAAAATTACAGGCCAACACTAAGTTAAGTTATGGTATGTGTTGTCTCATGATATGACATTAACAACAGAACTATTGACTCCATCCCTGTCTACACGTGGAGATACTTATTTCATTTTGGGGGGGAAGATTTAAGGTGCCCTATAATCCGAGTTCCACCCCTTCTCCTGCATCCTATTTTCTTACCAATGGTTCCTCTTGAAGTCTGTCATGAACTTTACTGCCTGATGGTGTGGACAAACCCTGAAGCTCTTCCCCAATCTGCTGCAAAAGTTCCTTCCTTGGGCAGAGCTGGGGAAGAAATCACTTCTGTTTTTAAGCAGTGAGAATTGGGTCTGTGAGTGGAGGTCAGGTCATTCATGTTATGATTCTCTGAGAACCAAGTCTTCCTACCAGAGCCCTCTTGGATTGTTTAATCTCAGGACAGTGAGGGACATATGGTGTGTAAAAAGAAACAGGACCAGTGCCCAGAGGCATGATCACAGACCAGGACTATGTGTCACTTGTGAGTTAAAGCTTAGACTGTCAGTGAAGCTCAAAGGCATCTTGCCTCAAGAGTGAAATTAGGGTTGTTGTGCATGGTGTTCGGAAATAGCACAGTATGTAAATGCAATTAAACCAGCATCGTCGATGACTCTGAGAGACTATGCCAGCAGAATAAACCTCAGCAAAGCTGCGGCTGGCTCTGAGGCCCCCTTTCCACTTCTCTTGTGGAGCGCTTCTCTACTCCTTAGGGAACGAGACATGAGCAGCCATCAAGTCTATGGTTAGAATTACTCAGGCAGCCCTTGGTCCCCTGCCCCTCATTGCTGATGTATCTCATAGGCTGCATCTCAGCATGGCCCCGCTGTCAAGTCCTTTCTGTGCCCACCCACTCAGCATGGAACCAGCCCGCCTTTACTGTAGGTTAAGGCATCACCTTTTATTCTGCCCTCAGTGAGCAGAGAATTCTGCTTTTTCCTTCCACAGCAACCTCACCTGTGTTCCACAGCTCCTAAAAGGCTGAACCACCCTCTCCCACTGCTTCCCAGCTGATGCTGTCTCCTCCTTTGGACATCTTCGTATATCTACTCTTTCTCTTTCCAAAAGCTGGTGTTGGAATTAAACCAGATTTTAATTTGAGATATTATTTTTCCTAAGGGCTATGCAAATGTCTGTGGAAGGTAATCTCATCTCAGCAGCTGAATGTGAACCCACCTGTGATTTTCTTCTGTCTGGCACTAGGCCTTCATTTGAAATGGTACCAGGAAGATGAGTAAAGGTTTGTTCTATTAAAGAAGATGAAACCAAGGAGTAGGGTGTTTCATTATCATTGCTGGTATTCAGTAACTGTGTGGGAAACAGCAACTTCCAAAACCAGGAGATTAAGGAGGACTCTATAGACATCCTAACTGCTTGACAGCCAGTACAGAGAAAAGGGCAGCATGTGAAGGCAGTGATATTTTAAAAGTCAACCTTACCAAGGATACAGATCCAGACTGAAAAGAACAGTCCTACTTCGGAAATGACTTTTTAGTACGCAGAAGGAATGCAAGAAAAAGAGTTTCAATTAGGATGCTCTACTTTCACTACACTCAGTTTGGGAAATGCACTGATCTCAATTGCAAGTACTGATGAGATTACAGAGAGCAGGAGAACTCAGAGGCATTTAGGGCCTTGTTGATCCTGGTAATGACAGCTGATGGGCATACAGTAGGCACAAAGGATAGCCCCTTTACTGGTTAAAGCCCTCTTAAAGGTTAAAAATAAGAGCAGAAAAACAGCAAAATGAGACTCAGGGATAATGTAAGTGCCTATATCTGGGGAGAAAGAAATCAGTTAACACTCAATAGGAGAAAGACACCGAGAAAGCAATAATGATGAAGGAGGCATAAGGGAACTGCAAGCAGTGAATTAGATATCAGCTTGCAAAGCAGTAGAGAAACTACACTTTTAAAAGAAACCAGTATTGTTTTGGACTGGATACCCAGGTCTGTCCCACTCCAGACTGCATGGGATGCAGTCACTAAACAGCAGCTCCTGACTTCTAGTGTTTGCACACCTCGCTCTCTGTAATGTGGTCCTCCTGTTGTTTAGCCTTTTCTGGGCTCATGACCCTCTTTACACTATCAGATTTAAGTTTGCATTCCTCCATTTAAAGCTAGTGATACATTGATTTCACTTTAGTTTCAGGTTTCGTTAGGCATTTTTATTCAAATAATTCATGTGTAAATGCTTTTTTGAATGTTCTGCTCGCATGCAAACTGTATTCTTATGAAGCCAATATAGTTCATGTTTAGAAACTTTAGCTGAAATTTGAAGGACTTTCTTGTTCACGAATGATTCAAAAAGGTTATTGTCTTTGGTGCCAGCCCTAATGGAGTTCTTATGGGTGTACCAACAGGAATACGTGCAATTGTGGACTGAGCTTAATCTAGTTTGACTTCTGCAGCAGGCAACATGTAGAGGATGGATAACATTGCTTTGTCTTGCTCATTGGTTATACACTTATATTGCTTTAATTCACAAACTGAGCTGCATCCAGATAAACTTAACTTTTAGGCAAGTTGGAAACAATTAATAATATAATGCTAGAAAGATTTTGGCAGAGAGAAGTGAGTTTTGGAAGAAAAAACAGTCACAGTGGGAATAGATTGAAGTTGGTGACTTAAAGACAAAAACTATGAAATAATAAGGCAAATCCTTAATTAGTCTAGTCAGTCCTTAACATGTCAGAAAAGCCTCCAGTGATTTCCTAGGCTGCTGATATAACAGTGAACACTTAAAAGCATTTAGGAACCTAGTTTGCTTTGATTTTGGTAGCATCAGACACCTAAACTGCTTTTGGAAAGTTGGGTTTAAGTAAATGTTTTGATGCAAGGCTGAGTGGTAAAAACAAATAATAATAATAATAATAATAATAATAATAATAATAATAATAGAGATATAACAAATCACAACTTAAGCCTGGAAGCAGAATTTGTCCAGATTGAGGTCTTCATACTATGTGTATGTTTGACAGTTATTCTGCACAGTATGAGCAACCAAGTACATATTCATATAAGCATATAAATGTATTCTAAGCATATATACGCATTCTAAAACATCAACATGTCTGCCAACATAACTTCCCAAATCCAAACACTATTGCAGCATTATCTATTTCTTCGGGCAACACAAAACACCTACTCTGAATGATGTCTCTACCTGCCACTCATTATTATCCTTGTTGATAGTAGCAGCAGTAGTTTTCTCCATTAGACTGGCTATGATATGGCCTGCTGTCATTCATTGTGTCTTTACACAGCAAAAAGGTGATCCCTGCCCTAAAAAGCATCAAATGAGTAATCATAAATGTTTTCTATTTGAGGCCTGCAGCTGACTAATAATTTTAAACCCCAATTTTATAGCTAAAAGATAGTATTAATAAGTGCTCTGCTATTTACTGCATTGCCAGGTGAAGCAGGCAAGGAGACAGTCTGCAAAGTGGGGAAGAAGTAAGGGAGTCCAGGTCAGATTACAAAGGAGGAAATTATGATGATGTACTGCAAAAGATATTCTCCATTGCTGCAAGTGGAGTATGCTAGAAATCACAGAGATATTTCTAGAGTTTACTCACTACAAGAATGCTGTATTCTGTCCTCGATCTCTGTGCAAACTTCTGTTGACATCAGTGGGAGATCTCCTTGCTGTCTTCTTCAACTTGAGGACCACCACCAAGAAGGACTTTGCCAACCACCTCCCAGTGTCAGTCACTAACCAAATCAGCATCACTCTATTTAAAAAGTGTACTCCTTCTACCCATCCACTTTTCCCCCCCTTTTTGATACATTAGCTTACTGATAGCAAGAGTTGCCAGGCAAGTCTTGTAGGCTCCAACTCTTCTCATTTAACCCGGAAAGACCATGGGCATCAGTGGTGCAGATTGTCTTTGCTGTAATGGTAATATTCCTTATTCCCCAATGCCAGGGACCTGCAGGGAGCAGAAGGAACTGAATTTCTGCCTTCCCTATATTTATGTTGCTAATGAAAGAGGCTCATGAACACATCGTTTCTGAGACACAGACACCTATTTGTGAGAAATGGGACTGATAGCACAGCTTTTTTCATCTGGGTAGCTCATCAGTGAAAGCAATCACACTTGTGATCAAACCTCCAGGTTGCTTGCAACCTTCCTCTGGGAGATTTGTTGGGAGGGAGGGGAAAACTGTGACAACAGGAATTAATGCAAGAGCCTGAGCATAACCTCCTGTCTGGGAAGGGGGTCAGGCATAACCAGAAGGCGTTGAGACAGGTGAGCATGCACTGCAGAGGTAACCGGTGTATATATAGTGTATGCAGTACATACCATGCAGCTAGTGGTCTTTTGTCTAGGTCTTTCAATGCTAAGGAGCCAGGTTAGATGGGTTCCCATTCCACACCAGTGTGTTCCATCAGCCATGCTAGTGGGAAGGCTCAGGGGGGCAATCTAACCCCCCCTGAATCCCAGTTCTCCTCTATACATGGTAAATCCTTACTTGAATCATTTTTTCACCCCATGAGCATTACTTTTGCCTTGCTTCATCACTGTGGTCCGGATGTATGTCTCTGTAGCCAAAGTCTACAGTTCCTTCAAAGGTCTTTGGGTTTCTGCAGTGGAGGGTGCTTACAAAGGCTCTTCCTACCAGCATAGAGAAAGTTGTGGCTGTGAATTCAAAAAGGACCGGATCCTGTTTTCTACAAAGAATATAAAGAGGAAAAATTCTATGGAGACATTCCTCAGATCTTCTTCCTTCCACCTCCTAAGAACCATGAGAAGTTCTGCTGAAAAATGTGTGTATCAAAAATGTGCATGAAAAATAAATCTTTGCTTAGTATGCATGTGAGTGGAGGGTAGGAGTGCTGTCGTGCAGCTGGAAATGCAAAGATGATCTTGTACCCAAAATGGCAAAGCAGGCTTTTGTGAACAGCATTTAAGAGCAGTCCCTTCGGAAAACTGCTGGAAACACATACCTGTGATAACCTAACCAGCCACTGAGTGTCATCTTTGCTCCACAAACCCAGCTGAAAAAGTACTTGTATAACAGAAAGGAAAACGGATGCTTGGCCCTTAAGGAGAGCTCAGATACAGCAACTGTTAGGAGTGAGACACAAATCTTTGTTGTAAACCAGAGAGCTTTAATTAACTCACCTGCTTTAATAATGCAGCGGTCAGCCTCTGCGATCTGCAGCCTCTGTCTGATATAAGGTAGTTACTTGAACCTAGAGATCACTGCTTGCTTCTAGAGAAGGGAAAGACTAAATTTCTCTCTGCCGTTGAATATGTTGACATCAGCTGTGTCAAACCAAAGATGCATTGACCCAGTGAGTCATAGGGCTGAGCTAGTGGGCACAAAAGCAATGCTTTTATATCTTCCTCTTCATAATTAGTGGCTGGATCTCACAATGCAGCAATTGCTCTGTTTCCTTCCTCATTAATTAATTACAGTGTATGGTTCTCCTGATTTGGCCTGTGTCTCTTTTATATTGCAACAAATAGCCTCTTATATTTTCCACCAAACTCTGGCCAAGGTTTTCTGTCCAGGGATCAACACCTACATCATTTGAACCAAGTCTCCCAGCAAAATGACTGTAATTCTCCTAATGGACTCAGCCTCCTTCTCAGCTCCTGCTGGAAGAGCTTCTGAGGTTCCAGGTCTGCTCCCTGCCAATGCAGAGAATGCTGCCAAGACTTCAGGGACCTGCTACATATTTCATGGCTTGCCAGAAGACATGCTGTCCCAGTGTAAGTTACAACAAGATGACTTGGGACTCTGGGCAACCTCCAGCATGTCTCTCCCAGACTCTGTAGTTATGGTTCTCACATGGGCAAGGCCATGCACAAAGCCATTTCCAGCTGCTCTGAGATGTTCAAAGTCATTTTCATCTACCGTTAGTCACGCTGACTGAAAAGAGCTTTGCCTTTGCTTAGCTGCAGGGCTTTCAGCACCTTGCTTCTCGCGTCCTAATCCCTCTCCTTTACCCTCTCAAGGAGGTCCTAGACAGCACCTTCTCTTTGTTAATGTATTAAGAGGTACAGGCAAGCACCACTGCATTAATCAAAATGGACTTAAAGATACACTTCTGGGTTTCTTGCTACTATATATAAGCTCTTAGGAAGTTTGAATCCCTGCTGGGGCTGATCAGGAAATCATTAGGCTGAAGTAGAATAAAATTAAATTCTAGAGGATACTGTTCTTCCTAAACTGTACCATAAGTATGCAGAAAAATATGGAGATTCATGCAAAAGGAGGGCCCTGGATACCAGAGGAAATTCTCCCCCAGGAGCTTCTGATGGAAGAAGAAACAGAAGCATGGCAATGTCTGAGGGTATATTTGCCATTTCAATTTGATCTGTGTGTCTTCTGTGCTGACATATAAAGAGTTACTCTGTTGAGACAGCAAATGAATAGTGTCTGCTTTCCCCTAGCAATTTATCCTTGGCTAATTAAAACTGTAAACTCAGAACATCCAGTGGGACTACCATTCTGCAAGCGAACAAATCTTGCTCAAATCCAAACAATGGCACCTGAAGATGTCTGAGTAATGGGGCTTTCATCTCAGTCGATGGGTAATGGACTAATGGCACAAACATATTCCAGTGTCAGATATATTGGTCGCATCTCATAACTGGAGTTCTGAACATAAACATGAAGGTAAGCTTTAATTTCTAGGTCAGCTGTTGATACACTGTCTCTCTTGTCTTGCCTGCTATCTGAGTAAAATAGATGAAAAGTTTTGTGCTTAAGAGTTAGGTAATACTATAAAGTATGCTAAAGATTGGAGCATGTCAGATGTGTGTACAACTGCTCAGATCTTAGCTGGGTTGAAGGCAGTGATCTTGAAGGGTGACTTAAGAAAATTTGTTCTATTAAATCCATTTTATTGAAGCACCAAACAAAACTCTCCTGTCAGCCTTTCTTTTATATAGCTTCAGAATGTAAGATATATTTATTGACTTTCAGCCAAAGAATATGTGAATGCCTTTTTGCATCCAATCACTGGGTGGGTTGGGCTGTCTGTATTTCACAGAATCACATAGTAGTTGAGGTTGGGAGGCACCTCTGGAACTCACCTAGCCCAACCCCTGCTCAAAACAGGGTCACCTAGAGCAGGTTGCTCAAAGCAATGTCCAGCTGGGTTTTGAATGTCTCCAAGGGTGGAGACTCCACAGCCTCTCTGCGAAACATATTCCATGTTCAAGTGCCCCCACAGTACAAAAGTTTCTTTAAAATTTTTATTATGAATTGGAAATTCCTGTATTTCAATTTGTGTCTATTGCCTCTTGTCCTGTCACTGGGCACCACTGAGAAGAGTCCGAACCTTTCCTCCTTCCATCAGGTATTTACACACATGCAAAAGATCCCCCTTAGCCTTTTCTGCTGCAGGCTGAACATTGCCAATTCTCTCAATCTCTCCTCATAAGACAGGTGCTCCAGTCCCTTCATCATCTTTGTGGCCCTTCATTGGGCTTGCTCCAGTATGTCCATGTTTCTCTTGTACTGGGGAGCCCAGCACTGGACACAGCAAACAGATGTCTCAGCAGTGCTGAATGGAGGGGAAGGATCACCTCTCTTAACCTGATGGCAATGTTCTGCCTAATGTAACCCAGGAGGCTGTTGGTCTTCTTTGCTGCAAGGATACGTTTCTGTGTCATGGTCACCTTGGTGTCCACCAGGACCCCCAGGTCCAGCAGCAAAGCTGCTTTCTTTCTGGTCAGCACCTAGCATGTACTGGTTCTTGGTGTTGTTCCTCCCCAGATGCAGAAGTTTCCATTTCCATTTGTTCAATTTCATGAGGTTACTTTCTGTTGATGTCCCTCTGAATGGCAGCACAACCCTATGGTGTTTCTGTCACTCCTCCCAGTTTTGTATCAATTGAGAACCTTCTGAGGCTGCACTCTCCCATCATCGAGGTCAGTAGAGCAAATGTTAAACAATATTTGCCCCAGTATCAACCCCAGGGATACACCAGTAGTGACTGGCCTCTAGCTAGACTTTGCGCCACTGATAACAAATCTTTAAATTTGGCAGTGGATTGCTTGTGACTTGCTGTGTTGCCCCTCCAGTCAATACCAGGGTGATTCAAGTCCCTCATAAGGACCAGATTCAGTGAACCTACGTTTGTCTGACCACTAATCCTGACCTGTAAGCTCATCATCCAGGCAGAGCTCCATGCCTTTCTGCTGCTCCCACATACAGGGCAACTTGCTTGCCTTTCCAGCCTGTCCTTCCTGAAGAGCTTCTGTCCATCCACTGCAGCACTTCAGCCACCTAAGCTATCCCATTGCAGCTCTGTGATCCCAATGATATTGTTTGACAGGTTTTCTACTAAAAATGAAGTATATTTATTGCATTAAAGTAAAATGGTCAGGGTTAGCAGCCTTCAAATGCATATCTCCCTGTTCCTATCAATGCTTAATGAATAACCCTAAATAAAATAAGCTACCTAAAAAGAAGAGCTATATTGATGAAATAGAACAACATGGGAAAGATGGAGAGACAGAAGCTTAGAAAACCAATATTCCTCAATAAAATGTTAACAGAGTGGGAAAGACTGCAGTCTAATGAAATTTAGAGTTCATTAAACCCAGTGGGATCTCAAATGCCCTGTCAAATCAGAATAAAAAACATAGTAGAAAACAAAAGCAGAGGAAGGTCGTTGGCACATCAGGACAGTCTTCATGGTAGGGTTTGGGAACCAAAACTGTTCATCTGCTGTGGTGTTTACCAGCAGAAATTGTATGTTTTTTGTCTTGCTAGGAGAGCTACTTCGGAACCAGGGACTGGCTCTTAAAAAATATACCAAATAGATCTACGTGGCTATTACTGTTTTTTCTCCTGTTCTTGGACAGCGTAGCCAACCGGTGAAACTTTTGCCTAGATGAAGTTGTTTCCTTGCTATGGTGCTCATCTGCAAGCCTTGCCACAATGATTTCTTCTGCCAATACTGAAGCAATGGAAAGTAGCTCTTATGCCATGATGTTTTGCAGTTGTTTCATGTTGTTTGTCTTTCTGCTTTATAGCCATGCATCTGTTTTTGTACAGATTGTAATGCACCTCCTCCTCCTTTATCTTTCTGCCCATATTTTCACATTCTCCCCATGCATCATGATGAATATTATTTTCTGAAACAATGATAATTTTTGGAGGTTTGTATTAATTAATTGTCAGTTTGTACCCAGGAACCCATGAAGAATGAACCCTTTTTATATGCAGTCAAAGCAGTTCCTTTTCTAAAAATCTTCAGAAGAAGAGTGATCCCCCAGGTAGAGAGAGTGTATGACATATTGGACAATACTGTGACCATGCATGGTATGTTATTTGTACACAGTTTCCTCTCACATCAAGCAGTTCTTGGAAGTAGTCATTGTCTTTAGGAATCCTTCTTTCATAAATGTTTGGGAACTGGTGAAGCATAATTAGATCATTTTTTTTAAGGCAAGATGTAGAGTCATGTCACTGATCCAACAGCTACAAGACAGAACAATCCAGTGCAGAGTTAAACACTGCTTGCCTTTACACCCAAGCTGTTTCGTCTGGAGCATTTTTTCATTGTCTCTGATTACTTACTCAGAAAGATTTAAGGAATGAGGACAAAAATCCTGTCTTCTTGGTGTGCCTTAAAATTGTTACAGAGCTTGCAATGTCAATATTAATAAAGGGTTGCAACAGTTCAGCTATTAATACATTTTCTTTGGCAGAGCTTAGCAGAATATGATGAATTCTGGGTAGAGTATGTTATGCTAATTAGCATAAATATAGGAAAGACCTTTTCCCTTCTGAATATAAGAATATTCAAAATGAATACTGTAGTTAGCATATGCACACAGGAACATAAGATTATACGTATCACTGGCAACATCGTCTTATTAGCTATGAACATATGGTTTGTATGAGGAAGGACTTAGATTGTTAAAGGAAGGGCAGAATACTGGCATATGAGGTGAGAAGAAAGAAGCAGAAGACAGAACTTTTTGGGTACAGTTCACAGAGGCAGCCTGGGAGGCTCCTGAGATGGAAAACTGTCTGTTTCTATACAGTATAGGGAACAATGTCTTCAGGATCTTCTGGGTGAAAAAAAAAACACCTCTCCCCCATCACATTTATATGAGATCATTAATGTGCACTGTTCCCCCCCAACCACTTCCCCCACACATTTGAATGAGAGCTATCCTGCCAAGAAAAAGGGAAAAAACGAGCCACCAAAAGGTATCTTTTCCTTGAATATTCCAAGTATTCAGTTCTATGAATATGAACTGTCTTGTCTGAAATGCTTCCCTATATCATCCTCAAGAATACAGTAACTCCATAGGAATAAATGGTTGTGTTTTTTCTTTCTGTCTGTCTTGAAATATGAAATGGAGAAACTTCCAAAGCTTTTATAATCAACCAACAGAATTGGATACTGTGTATGAAATATTTCTTTCAGAACGATAACCAGGACCATGTCACAGCGGGAGCTATAGTAGGATAATGATGCACAATCCTTCTAATTACAAGACTGAAACAAAACAAAATGCTAATGCTTCTCAAATCACACGTAGTGCACAGACACAGATGTTGTTAAAGTGCAGTTCTTTATATCTTCCCCCTTGCTTTTAGTGTCCCTTTAAGCCAACAAGAATTTCTCTGCTATTGTTCGTTCACGTAAAGCAGAGTTATGCTCATGCTTAATGGCACTGATATAAAGTGATTTAACCAAAAGTAGAGATTTAATGAGCATTGTGAGTTTTGGATTTGAAGTCATGAGGGACATAAGGTTGGGGAAAGTGTGTCTGTCAAAAGTCCGGGCATCTTTGCCATGCACTGCTAAAATTTGCTCCTATTGAAACTGCACTGAGCTTGCTGTCGGTTTCAGTGAAACTTGTGTCGGGTATCTGACAGAAAAGTCCATTAGGAATGGTGGAATTATTAGGTGGACTTTGGATCAGGCCTAATGAAAAGATCTTTCTAGTTACTTGAGGTCAAACAATAATTTCTCTGTGAATGCTTATGAGCAGTTTAATATATGGGTGTAACAAGTGGAAATAGAAACAAATGGCCAGCAGAAGTTCCTTTCTTTCTTTTTTTTTTTTTTTCATTCAGAAACTGCCAGAAAAGTCTTTCTTAATCTCAAAGTTAAAAAATGGCACCAGATGCCACATTCAAAGCAAATATCATCATTTTGAGCAAATATCGAGGATATAAGCAACCTGATTTAGCAAAGTGCACAGAAGTAAAGCAAAAATCCCCATTCTGACTTCCTAGAGTTGTCCATGGTGTTTTAAGAGTGAATGTTTCTATTTAACCTGTATTGTGGTGCCGTATCATAAAAAATTAAGATGATACACAATATCTTCTATTATTCAGCATTACTCTGAAGATGTATCAAATGGAGTCTTTTCCAAACACAGGATGGTCTGTCTGCTGTTATGTTTCATTAAATTCTCTGGGGGATACATTATATGTCTCAGAACCGCTTTGAAATAGCACAGTCCCACTTGGTTCCTGGTAATCACATTGGAGATGCACTTTGCACCATGCTATGAACAGAACACGTCTTATTCAGCTCCATCTTTTTAGACTCTGCTTTCTTTCAAATGCACAAAACACAGGGGCAGGTCAACAGAAGTTCAGGTTTTGGTGAGACAGCATTTGTGATTATAGTTCTAGCCTGTGTGTTTGTTCATAGTAAAAGAAATGGAAGTATATATAACTACACTACAAGCTCAGAAACTCCAGATTTATCCTTTCCCTTCCAAGTTGAAGGAGGAAGAAAAGGGGAGTCAGAACTTAATGCAGATATTCAGATGCAGAATGCTAGATTTTTTTTTTTTTCACGCAGTCCTATATATCTTTACTTACAAAATGCCTCTATCATCGATTCTTAATCCCATCAATACAGACTTCTACGTTTGATACAATATAAGTATGATAAGGGCAAAAATAATCTGAAAATAGTTTTGTGGATTAAAAATCTCTCTTTAAGAGACACATAATACTGTACCTTGCAAAAGGCTTTGGCTATGAAGACAGGTACTTCAGAGAACATTTCTCCTTCTGTCCCAGAAATAAGTTATTGAAGGTCTCTATTTAGAAACAGTTAACATCTTGAAGAGGTCCAGAGAAGTACAGCTGCTCCATCCATATTCTGTATAATTTTGATTGTCAGGATCCAAGTGTAGGACCTGCAGTGCATGGATGCACTTCTCTGAGCTTCAAGGGGGACTCCTGTAGTCCTAAAATTAAGTAGTCTGAGCTGCCTAACAGCTCTTTTGAATGTAATTGCTCAGAAGCACAAGGTTTTCCACACATTGTAGAGAATATCTCAATATTGTACTATTTTTTCCTTTACATTTGTTCTCTGTCAACCAGATAAAGTTAAGATTTCCTGTATCTCACTGGTGTACTGTAAACATTGGTTAACTGAAGAGTTGGAAGTATTTAATTATTGTGATAGTATGAGGCCATTATATCCCATTGATTGTAGGTAGCTGGCTCTAGGGAATGCACTGTACAAGCTTCTGAAGTGCTTTGCAGATACTAATTATTGCCACAAGACTATCATTTCCATTAGAAGGCAGGAAAATTAAGGCATGGATCAGTAAGCACTGGGGCTTTCAAACACAGCAACTCCCAGCCTAGACACTAAAATCCATACAGAAAATGTCCAACTAATTGCAGTGTTCTGCTCTTTCCAAGCTGGCTGGACATCTCTTAGAGAGATATAGAGGTATTCAAAAGACCTCACTGAGGCCTTTTGGTTTGGCTAAGTCATCCTTGCCTTTTGCTTTCGATCATTTGTGTCAGTGCAGAACTTCTGGTGGTTAATACACCTTATACCTGGTGATTTATGGGCAAATGTTGGAAACCATGAGCTGAGTGGCTTGCTCCCTGCTGTGCTCTGAGCTGCTGAGGTGAGACCTGGGAATTCCAGATTCAACCTCCCAGGTCTCCTTCCCTTCCAGCTTTTAGCCTTCAGTAGGAGCAAGTCACACTTGCTCCAGTCCAGCACAGCTTTGCTGCAGATAAAAACACCAAAATGCAGATGAGGTAGTTAGGAAGAATGCAGGCTTCTCTCAGATGTGCACAAATATGTAATGTCTTGCTAATGCATTTAAATTAATGCTCCTGTAGTTTCCTGGTAAGAACAAATATATCTTGTGGTGAGGGCACTTTCCCTTTTAGTGAACAGTGATGCTTCTAAAGAATGAAGTCCTGACAGTCAAAAAGAATTAAGTCTCTTTTCAAGCAGAAAGGTCAGCTACAGGCGAAGGATCTGCACTGAGAATACCTTTAAGCTGCTCTGTCACTTACCTCCATGACGAATTGCTGGGAGCTCTTTCTCCAGGGTTAGATATATTTAGATTTTCTTTGATAGGTCATTCTTTAATGGCAGATTGATTGTGCCAAGGTATGAACAGAACAGCTCTAATAGGGCCTGAAAGTAGGTGGTGATCTGGCAAAACAGCTCCTCATCTTCAACTCTTCCCCTTAGCTCTTCTTCCTGTAGTAAATCTGCCCCCATTCACTAACTGGCATCTACGCTGTGCTCTGCTACATTCAGAAGTGCCAGCAGGACTCGAAGGAACAAGATAGTGCCTGAGAAGACATTTTAACACATGTAAGTCTCTTAAAGTGGTGGGATTCAATCATAGGCCACAAGAGACTGCTGAACTAGAACATTCAGAATGCTCCTCTGCAAGCAATAGCAAAGTCTTGGGATGTGCTCTGGCCCTTGTATTGTCCAAGGCTTCTGCCCTGCAGGGGACTGCAATTTCCAAATCCTCACATTGTGGCATGAAGAGAAAGTGATCAGTGAATTGAGCCTGTTAGGATGTTACAATCACATTGACAGATTATGTTACAAACCAGGAGAAAGAACTACCACACTGGAAAGGGAAAAAAATGGTTTCTGGCTGCTGTTGGTTGCTGGATGCGGAGCAACACCATAAAGAACCTCATGCAACTTCAACACAACAGCAAGCAATCTCAAGGCATGGAAGAGATGTGGGAAAGGACAACAGGAGCAATTTGTTTCCGTCTGTTCAAAATGCTGCATCTTGGTTTTGGCCAACTTTCTAATTTCATTACTTCTGGTATGAACCTCTAAAAGAGAACTTTAAAATGGTAAAACACACTCTTCAAACAAACCTTAAAATGAGAAAATTTGACTGTCTATACTTCTGCAAAATAGGTAAAATAAAATTTCCACACAATTTTATCCATATTGTTTTCCTGTTAATATGTTTTGAGTTTGACCTAAAAAAAAAAAAAGTATTCCCTCAGCTCAGCTTAAAGGCCTATCATAAACTCAAGAGACTTAGTCTATTCACCTGATGATGCTTTTATTATAACTTTCTAGAAACATCTATCAAAGTCTTCAGCATGAGAATTTGTAATGAATCTGGATATCACCAATGATCTTCTACATATCACAGAGGGTCAGGCTGGAATTACGTTTGAGTGCTCCTCAGTTTGTCTTCATCCCCCTTCTACAAACTAACTTCCAGACACATTCAAAGCCCAGGTATGCTGCTGTGAAAATGAAGTGGGACTGATAGATGAACAGATAGACATGCAAGAAAGAAAGATTTTATTTATTTTTTAATCAGAAAGCCGGAGAATAATGTTTAACTTGGGAGTTCTGGAGTTTATGTCATCCTCTTTAAAAGGTGAAACTCTACAAGACTGAGTGTGATTTCAGGCTGTCTAAAGATTCAAGCAGGCATGTGGATATGTGGCCTTGCTACTGAACCTCAGCTAAAAATGCATCAAGTCTGCCCAGTTTACAGGGTCCATAGATCAGCAAACAGACATTTGGTCCCTGCCACTCAGTGATGCTGCCAAGGCTAGCCATGCATGTCCTCAGCATCCGCCCCAAGGAAAAAACAGTGCCCTGGTATAAACCTCCCTGAAACTCTGAACTTTAGGAGCTGCTCAGACAGTTAAACTTTAAATTATTGTTTACTCAACCTTAGTTTTAACAACTTACTACCAAATTTACCCATTGAAAAAAAAAAACTGAAAAAGAATCAGTTTTCAAACTATTTTAAGTGAAAAAAGTGGTTTGCCTTCTTCTCCCAGAACTTGTTTCCAAGAGAGAGTAATAATAAAAAAAACAACAACAACAACAATAAAAAGCTTAACTAAATTTCACATATTGATCAAAAAGACATATTTCTCTTCTTGAACCTGTTCATACCATTCAAAAGGAAGAAAACTCTGAGAGAGGCTTTAATTTATTGCTGAAGAATTTCCACAGATTTATGTTCCTGGCAAAGTTTTCAGGTGTCAGACCACTGTTCTGGTATCCAGGATATGTCCACTCCTCAGCAGCCCCTGAACAAAATTACTGATTAAATAAATGACAGTAACTTCGGGCACTGAAAGGAACCATCTGGTGGAGATGAGACTAACAGATGTGCTTTCACTGCCAGAACCTCAATCCGCATACTTAAGAACTGCACTGCTATAAAACTTTTTGTTCACCTTCTTATTAATAATGTAGCATTTCTGTTCTTGCAGCACTGAGGGATCCCATTCCTCATGCTACGCCCTGTGTAATGCCAGACATAGTCTCAAAGCACTAAAGCCCCATGGACTCTGTGCACTGGCCTTGGAAGAAAGTGGAGCATGGGATTGGACCCTAAGGAACTGAGACACGCTACTGCTGCCTTGCTGGGGCATGGAGTTGTATTGACCACAGCCACGTGGGGAAAAAGTAACAGAAAGAAGAGAAACTGAGGTCTTTTAAGTGTTACATCTGCTAATCAATTGCCAAATCAACCCTCCTCCTGAACTGATGAAAGCAAATCTTATTTATTCTTCTGCATCTACTAGACACACTGTCTTTGATCACAGTTTCTTTGTATATTTCATTCTTAAAACTTAGCAATAATATGATTTAAGGAGTATGTCCATATTGTCACTGGAAAGCTGTGAACTCACCCAGACCCCTATTTGCATCATTCAAGGTGTGGACATATCCTCTCCAGAAGAGTGGAATAGGCATTCTATGTGGCAGACTCCCAGTGCATCCCTTGCTAGCCAAGCAACAAGCATTGTGCTGTAGCTGGACCTGCAACAAGAATATAGCCACACTGTACTTTCTTGCCTGAGGTTGACTTCAGTGATGTGCAGGCTGATCAATATTTATCTTTGTGCAATAAAATACAGTTTTCTACGATCAATGACTATCTGTTTGCCCTGCTGAAAACAAACACTCAGAAGGTGCAAATTATGAAATAGAAGGGCAACATTTAAAAATAACAGAAACCATACATTTGAGACCATCTTTGAAAGGGGATATCTGTACTAGGGAGGGTCTGTTCAGCTGCAAACCAAGGAGAAAAACAAACAAAAAAAGTGAGCTTCTGGCATTGTGCAGCTTTCTGTTGTCTTCAGCATGAAGAGAGAGCATGGGAATGGGAGCTGTGCCTGCCCCAAGAGAAACCGTCTGAAAATTGGGATATGTATGTGGTGCTGACTTGAAGGCTTTTGCTGGGGCCTTCACAGCTGCAGTGTTTGGAAAGCCCTCAAGAAGCTGCTTGTCAGAGATGGCTTCTGATGAGAGGGGGAAGTTGGCCATGGTCTTTGTGTCATGTTAGAGATAACTGGGCATGGAAAGGGATTCTGGAAATAGATTTTTACTTTTACACTTGTGAAGTCCTAACACAGAGCAACTTCTCCCTGTGCTTGGGAAAGGTGATAAGTTGCATCTTTGGAGGACTGGAGTCTACCAAAGATGGTGGACACAAACTTTGCCTGTAGGATCATTGCGAGCCCACAGACTCTTTCAAAGGTTGTTCTTATCTCAAGGGCTGAATGTGAAATAGGGGTGGGATAGCCTCGCAAACCACAGTTGGGTTCCACCTGTGAAACGCTGACATCTGTGAATCGTACTGCAGTTCTAGGTTAAGTTCCTTGAAATTTAAATATACGTCAGGTACTTCCATCAATCCTCTATGCACCTGGGTGTTCAGAAGCCAGACACAGCATTGAGATAATATCTGAAGACTGCTTCCTACTTGTCAGAGAGAGCTCCCACTGAAGTTAGTAGGACTCTACTGGCATGTAGCTATTAAGTATTGCAAAGCAAACTGTACCGTGATAGCTTGACAGGCAGCATCTCCATGTCAGTTTGTGTGATGTTTCATACAACCAAGTTATGTTATGATCCTCCCCAAAACTGGTGCTGATTTTGTACCAGTATTCAATCGTCCTCCTATTTTGCCAGCAGTGATGGAGGCTGTGTCACAGAAAAACATGATTCTGGCATTCAAGACATGCAAAGTGAAGGCATCTCTTACCAATCTGCACTAGAAGGAATTGCAATGGGTCAGTTTATATCAAATATAAACTGATATTCAAAGGTTCCTCCCACATGTGGCCACCCTTTCCCCCTCTTTTTATTCTTCCAATCATGTCATGTGACTATTCCTATTCTGTATAAGATCAGAAGCATTGGATAATTTTTTCCATAAAATATCCAAAAGAGATACTGGTTTGCTAAGCCAAGCTACTTCCTTGTTTAAAAGTAGGAAGTGTAAAGGAAATCAGTGGGTGGGTTCCCTGCGAGACACATCCTTGCAAACAGGATTTCTTCAGGTCCAAAGGCCAAGAAGGAACTTGGTGGGATCTCTTTGTAAAAGCAGGTACAAACTGCATCTCCTATTAACTCTAGAGTGTCCTTGTTTGTTGTTGAATCCACAGCATGATCAGACTTCCAGTACTGACATTTCAATTCATCATTTTGAAGGTAGGAGAAAGCATCCGATTGATAGACTTGCTTTAACAGAGACTTTATTATATTGGGCACAATCTGCAAGCCTAAAAATTATCTGAAAAGAAACAGAAAAATCATATCAGCCAGTAATGATTCCACTACATATTCCTCAGAGTTGTCAGCTGTAGCAATGAGAGCTCAAACATCAGGATTTCAGGTTGATCCTGTGATGTCCCAACATGTGGAAGTGAGACTCTCACCTTACTTTCCTTCACTTACAGTCAGGTGGGGAAGTGAGAAATTCCAAGTGGCTGAGGGAAAGTCATAAAACATGAGACTGGATAAGGGAAAGAGAAAGACCCATGAAGACCCATCTTTATTTGTTTGCTTTCCCTCCCTGAAGAACCATGTTATTTTTTTCAGGCAGCCTTCTGACTTTTAATGTTACAGCGCTGCCCCTACCTCCTGTGCTAAAGTGGCGTGCTGAAAAGGAATTGTGATAAGGCAGATCCAAGAGCCTGAAAAGTTTAAACATGCTCTGCTCAGTGAGTTGAGAAATAAAAGTTTGAGACATATTTTTTTTTTTTTTTTAAGAAAGCCAATGACTAAGATAGTCAGAGCTCAGAAGGACCTAGTAGTCCAAGGGTTGGAGCTGCTGATGGACAAGGCCCATACAATGCATAAACCCTGCTGGCTGAAATCCTTCCTCCTCTCTCAAAGACAAGGACTATGTGAAATGATGGGATGAGATTATGGATGCACACATGCTTTCTGCACTGTGCCATGGACCCAGTCAGGTGAGCATGAGTGAATTATGGATGCTCTTTTGATTGGTTTGAGATGTTCTTTTAATGGCATTGAGACAGTGTGAAGATACAGTTTGTCAATTTTCTTTTGTCCATGCCGTAATTTATAGAGGTGAAGATTTATTTTTCTTTTTATGCTTTTTTCCAAGAAGCTAATAGGCAGTGAGGCCAATGACATCTGGCAGTTGGCCTCCCATTGCTAAGGGTGGCACAGGAGGCCATCTCCTGTGCTTGGAGGAATATTGAGTGCTGGAGCTTAGAAAGAGGACAGGTGACTCAGGTGGTTTCTGTGTTGTTCTGCAGTTGAAATCCGGGGAACATTTGACCTGCTTTCTCTCAGACCAGGGGATCTGGCTTAGTAAGTCTTTCCCTCAAGTGAGCATCTTTCCTAAGGAGATATTATATATATATATATATAATATATTCCTTGCTGTTTCACCAAGATAAATGTCAAGTCCAAAGGCTGAACTCTTGCCAGCTATAGAGCCTAGGCAATTTCCAAGAGACTTAGTAAAATCACCCCAGAAAATTCACAAAGAGAGAGAAAAGGATAGGTCTACAAATCAACAGACATCTGTGCTTTGGGACCAGCAGCCCCAGCCCCACTGTTCCTCAGCCCCTAGGGTGCTAATATAGGCTCTGGTTTTCAGCTGCACCTTGTTGCTGCAGAGAAAAGGAAAACAGCTTGAGGCAGCAGCTACTTTTCATCAGGCTTATCTGCAGTCTAGGGAAGGAAGAACTGGCTGTCATAACTACCTTTTCTTTTTCTGCACAGCTTTGAGATTTCATAAGCATCTCCCTCCCTGTTCCATTGGCAATTTCAAGGAGCAGGCATTGATGTCAGTCTCCGCACTAACACTTTTGTGTGCCCTTTTTCCTGGCCTGATTTCATGGAGGTCATGCAATGATCTGGAAGCCAGAAGGTGACATTTTGATCATTTGGACCATCTGCAGATCACAGAATGTAACTTTGGGTTAAACTAGGTCACAGCTTTTTAAAATAAAGATCAAACCTGCTACTCTGACTTAAGACCAAGTCTGAGAGTGTTTTGTGCATGACTGTAAGCTGTTCCACTGATAGATTGTTAGGTTTCATTTTGTGTTAGTTTAGCAGGCAGTAGCAACAGCCTTAGCTTAGATTCCCCCACTGCTAAGCCTTAAAACACAAGGCCTATAAGAAGTTTGACAGGAAGGAAGGAGGAGGAGATGGATGTGAAGAGATGAGAGAGGAAATACCTGAGCACATCTATGCTGCTGAACACTGAAAATGCAGTACACAAGCTAGGTGGGCGTTAGAACAACATAGCTGCAGCACAGTGCTGCTTCTGGGACAGCAATCCTGGAAATCAGCCCCATGGAGCTTCAGTCTCTTTTATGGGTAGACTGCTCCTACTGCCCGAATTAGCTGGGGTATCACTGCTGCGCTCTGTACTTAACACTGTCTCATTTGTGAGGAGTAGGTGCTTCCAGACTGTGGGCGAGCACATTGGTTGATTTCATGGACATCCCAGTAGTGAGTTTTAACAAAATGCTTTAAAGGGATCATGAGGTAGGTTTGTATGTAGATGGAGACCTCCTTGAAGCCTTTGGAGCTTTAGAGATGAGAACATGAGGGTGCTTGATGTAGCTTCTATCAAAGGTTTAGCGGAGGTTGGTGCTAGAGACCAGCCAAAACTGGGATTAGATGGGAAATGAGAAAAGAGAGGCTCTGAAGCGCTGCAAGCATTTTGCTTGATAAGATAGGGGAGCCAGCAGAAGGACAGAAAGAGAAGGGCAAAAATATTCAACACCTTCAACACAGTACTGACACTGAAACTGAGATCCCACTTACCTCTATAGATAGATAGCTTCACCCTCCGCGCACTGGGTCTTGTTGTATCTAGGACTGCTAGGTCAAGAGGTCCTCAAGCTTCAAATCTTTCATCCCAGGAAATGATCCCTATGGTTCTGCTCTTCAGCACCTTTCTCAAAGTATGTCCTACTAAAATAGGACATGGCATTTTAATGACAGTTTCACTCACGCTATAGATAGTGTTGCTTTTTCCTCCTGACTCCTAGATATTCCCCTGCTCTTTTTCCAAGTACCAAATCTCTGCCCCTCTGACACTGAAGCTTATGAGCAGCTCCCAACATTTTTTTCAGCACAACTGAATTTTCCCGAATTTCCACTTGCATTTTTCCTTCTTGTAAACATGGATGTTCCAGTTGAATGTACGTGTGGTTCTTCCAAAACGTACTGTGTGTGTTTGTGGGTGGTTTACCAAGCAGTCTTATGCTTTCTCATTCACAAGAATCCATCAGATCTATGAATAAGCCAAGACAAAGCCATGCTATCCTGACCAGCAGATACAATCCCTTCCTGTTTTCCTCTGCTGTTAGAGTACAACTTATCTGACTGAACCAGGTTTCTCTTTGACAAAGGCCAGCATAACCACTGGGAGATGTTTATCACTGGTCCCTCTGTACCCTCCCAGCAGAGCCCATTGCAGCCTCCTGGCTGCAAACTCCAGCTTGGCAGAGGCACTTGCTTTTGATTACAAAGACCTCCAGTGTCAGCCAAGGAGGTGGATATCAAACTTGTGTGCATTGGGTGCTGCCAGCAACACATCATAAATAATAGTAATGAAGTGTAATTGCTCATCAAGCCAAATCATAGCCTGGAGTGCTCCATCTGTCCAAACTCCCTTTGAAGTCGGAGGGAGCTTTTGCCAGCAGGTGTGCAATAGGACTGGGGGCCCAAGCAGCAGGACCATCAATGAGGTTGTCTGTAGCACCACTGTAGGGTCTGATTCAGAGCTCCTTGAAACTGCTGGCTGTCTTTGCACTGATTTAGAGGGCTTTAGCTAACTCCCCTTGCATTAAACTGCTTCCCAGCCAGTACGGACACATCTGTGCAACAGTTATCCCAGATGGAGCGTGGAGGAGGAGAATTCCTGACACTGAGCGATGGGATTTTAGATTTGGAAAGAAGATGGAAACTCATTTCCTGTTTGGTCCTAATGGGTAGTTTGTACGGGGGTAATTTGGAACTTGAAAATGTCTGAGAGCCTGCCTTTTGGAGGATGCAATTGAAAAAAACAACTTGTAATTGATAGTGAAAAGTGTTGTGTCCCTGGTGTAAGGTCTATAAATGCCAAACAAGCTGGTGTGCCTGCCTATCAATCACTGATTGCTATTTGACATTGGTACAACCCTTGGTTAATGGAAATAATTTACTGTCCCCCCATGAAAATAATTTACCATCCCCATTTCTGTTTGAACATTCACTGTTGTGGTTCAAAACTGTGATGAATTGGGTAGCTATAAATTTTCTTTCCTTCCCCCTTCTCTTCCCTCTATGCCTCTTCCTATGCAATGCTGGGATGAAGGTTAAGGCACAAGGGGTTATCTGAAGTAAGTGCTCTATTCTCAATGCCCCATACATCCTCGCTAATGCTTACAGCTCCCCTGTGGTATTGGAAAGCATCATCGCTATTGTACTGAGGTAGAACAGGAGCTGGAGAGAGATAAATGGCCTAGTTATCAAAACTTCCTAGCCTCCCACAGCCCTCTTTTGGGAATACAGCCTCCAAATGACATTCAAATGATGCTGATAGATGTTAGCAGAGCAGGGAGCAGAACGTGTGTGTTCCCGGTGCCGCGCTCGGGCCAGCGACTTCTTGCTGGCCGTGTCGCGGGGATCTCGGTGAGCCTGCCCCTGGCCACTGATGCACTAGCCGCGCAGGTGAGACGCGGCGCTGCCTGCTCACGTCTGCCTGTGGGCAAACCCCTCGGGGCTGCAAAGGCTGAGAGTCGGATGGCGACTGAGGTGGTATTAATGCTGGAGCTGGTCCAAATACCAAAGGGAAGAAGTCCTTCCACCCAGCACATTCTTGCAATGACAGACGTGTCTTTTTTGAGTGACGGTGCCTGCGACATCTCCAATAGTGATCTATAGTCTGGTGTGAAGTCGTGTGGCCCCTGCAACTCTGTTGTGGATCCACCTCCAGGAGCTCCCTTTCCATTTGTTTTCCTTCCCGGTATGTGAAAGAGAAGGACCGCTTAGATCATAAAGCCTTTGGGGGAGCAGGAGCTGCTAGAGTAGGTGGCAAATCTGCTTCCCTTATAAATCTGGAAGGGCTTTTGGGTGTCTTGGCATCTCTTCAGGAGATACCAGGAAAACTCCCCCATCTGGAGGAGGGGGACCTCTCAGGAAAACAACCAGCAATCTGTAAGGCTTTGTCTTTGTCTTTTTATATTTTTTTTCCCTTTTTCTTTTTTTCTTCTTTTTTTTCCCCCTTTTTCTTTTTTATTTTTATTTTTTTATTATTATTTTTATTTGTTATTATCTGACAAGGAAGAAAGATTCCATTAGACCCTTGGTATTCTCCCAAGGTGTAGCTGTGTGAATGCTCAGCCCTACAGAGAGGTTTTCACGGAAGATCAGCTCTAAGAGGAAAGGGAATCCTCCTGCTGTGTTGTGGCAGAAATCCCAGGGCAACAGGGCTGCGGGGCACACAAAAGCTCTCTCTTCCCAGCTTTCTTGCAGCCAAGAAACTGGGAGGGGAAGGACTGACGATCACAGGATTTAGGTCCGGGGCAGGACCCGGGTGCTGATGCA
>VXAA01002337.1:795162-942324 GCA_013399115.1 Anseranas semipalmata
GGGCGGCGGTGGCGACCCCGAGCAGGGCTCGCTGGCCCTGGGCTCCGGAACCGACCGCGACGGGACGCTGCTGCTGGAGGGCGGCGGGAAGGAGGAGGGCGGCAAGCGGAGCCCGCCGGGGCTGGGGCTGCTGGCGAAGACCCCCCTGAGCCGCCCGGTGAAGCGGAACCACGCCAAGTACCGCCGGATCCAAACTTTGATCTACGACGCCCTGGAGCGACCCCGCGGCTGGGCGCTGCTCTATCACGCCTTCGTGTGAGTACGCGGGCGCGCTGGCCCGCGGAGCGCGGAGCGGGCGCGGAGCGGGCTCGGGGCTTCCCCCGGCCCTGGGGGCTGCCCCGGGGAGATGCGCCCGAGGCCGCCGTTTTGCTTTATCATTCTCGGCTGGGGGACCTGCTCCCAGCACCGGGGGAAATGGTAGGGATCTTATTATGGGATGTGTTTGCTAAGTGTTTCTTTTTTTCTTTTTTTTTAATTATTATTTTTATTTTTTTTTTCTGTTGGGTTTTCCAAAATGCACGGCTTCTTTTAAGTCTGTGGCTCGCTCTGGTATGTGCCCCCGCGTTGCCTTAGAGCGCCGTGCCCAAACCTGTGCGATACGGGAAGGACCAAGCTCTGAGCAGTTTTTAATGCTCAGAGTGCTTAAGGGGACACTGCCGGCTTCGGTTCAGCGTAGAGCATTACATGCGGATAAACTAGCTTTTATAAACCCCGAGTGAACCGGCTCTTGCAGTAGTTGAAAGTGTCAAATGAAAACCATCGGGTCTGGGTCTGGTAAGCGTCAGCCTGCAGTGCACAAAGCCCAAGCATTGCAGCACTGTCCACCAGAAAGTTAAACTGGCCACAAGCAGACTGAGACGAAACAAACTCATTTTCCGGCCCAAAGGCGAGTTAATGACCACTGTTTTGCATTCCTAAAAATTCATATCCCTTCAGCTTTGATAAGAATTTAGAAAAAATAAGTCTGCTTACAGCATACAATGAAGTTGGCAGAGTCCTATTAAAATAAATGTGTTTTTTAGCATTCTGAATGTGTTTGAAAACCCAAGGGATTATCAGTGATCATGGTGTACTATTTCTCTTTAATGCTGTAACGTATACAGAGCTCTGTGTGATAGAGGATTTAAGCGGTGATTTCTGAAATTGGTTTATTTGCCAGAGACAAAGTGCTCTAGGCTGCATGGGCTGTGAGCCTGGAGCTGGATCTTGGGAAGTCCTGATCACTGGTGTAGTCTTTGCACTTGCAAATAAACACCTTGAGCGCAGGGCTGTGATTTTAGCTTCAGGCAAATTTCCCGTGGATGTTTGCAGGGATTTAGCCCTGGGCGAGAAGTGAAAGGCAGCATTCACTATTGAAGTGCTGCTATGTACCATTCACCTATTGCTGCCCCCCTTTTTTTCAGTGTTTTCATAAAGTGTGTCTTGGGACAAAGGTTCCTTCTTTCCAGCTTGATTTCTGTGAAAATGTGAACAGTGGCTACCATCACATTTTTTTTTCAGTTCTTTTGCCCCTTTTTGCCTTTGGAAAAATTGTGGTAGCAAGCAGGGAGAGACAGCATTTGGGGCTGGGGGACGATGCTGTGTTGGGGGAGGCTTTTTGGTACAGAGCTTGCTGTTGCTTGGTATTGCACAACACTGCTCCCGCCTGGGGAGAGCCGCGTCTGGATGGAGGTGCACCCCCGTCTTGGTCAGCCCACGCAGGCTGCATAAACGAGGCTTTAGCACACACCAGAGCCTTACAAGTGCATGGCATTTCTCTGTTTGCGGACAGCTGTGGCAGCTGGGTCAAATCCATGCCTGGGTTCATGCCTGGGTATAAGCAATAGGGTGGTGGATGGGTCTAGAGGGGCTAAGGTGAGCTGAGTCACATGTGTGTGCAACGGGTATAAAAATTTCCAAGTTACAGCATTCATTTTACCTAGGTAAAATGGTGTGTGGCTACCCTTAAGATCTTTTTGCAATGTGGACTGTAGAACAGTCAAAATTTTAATGGTCTTGAAAGCTTTGATCCTTCTTAGGAGTGGACCCAATGTTGTGGCCAACTGCTCCTTGGTGACCATGCAGTCCTGGAAAACTTTGAGATGTGAGCCTGACCTGCTCTCACGGAAGTCAGTAAGAGGATTGTTCAATCAGTGTCAAAATCAACATTAATGAAAAAACACCTTTAGGAGTCCTTATCCTTAAAGGAAGTAAAATACACAACTCCTTCCATGGTTCCACTTCTTTTGGTGAAGGTTCAGCTGTGCTCCTGTGAACATTAGTGGGGAAGGCACCGGCCTCTAGGTAGGAACCCAAATGTGCTTTCTGGGCCGGATCCTCCCCAAACTTTATTGGACTTCACAGAGAGATGAGGGAATGCTCCTCTATGTTTTTTTATGCCTGGCATTAAGGTTCAGGAGAATAGGCTTCCAGAATCAGCTCAGAGGAGAGCATGGCAGTGCTTCTAGCCTGAGTAGGTGTCCCCCTGCAGAAGGTGTGAGCACAGAGCACTTCAAGCAGCCACCCAAGTGCTTTTCCTTGGGTCTGCCACCCAGCACCACAGTCCATCCCCTCCCAAGCCACCAGGGCTGCTCAGCAGTCCAAGGCCACCGTTGGCTGCACTGTTTCTGTTCAGTCTCAGCTCCTTTTGAATGCAGTAGAAGTTGTGGGCTCCTGACTTGCTATACGATCAAACCCTACAGAATAAACCTGCCGAAAGCGATGGAGCAGTGTGCTGAGGTCTTGCTGCCAGGTTTCAGAGCTTGTTCCTGTGTCTGGAGAACAACGACCTGCTCGAGAGCAGGAGCAGTGCAGCGGGGAAGCAGCACTCTACGTCGGTATCTGACGTCTTTGTTCTTGCTTTTAGGTGAATTGTCTTTTAACCTTTTTCCTTCTGAAAAGGAGTCTCTCTCAGGCTGGAGGTGCTGCTATGACACTGTGCAGCGCTGTCCCAGCAGTCCCCCGGTGCTGCTTTTCACACGACAACAGTTTATACTTTCTCTTGGGTTGGTGAGAGATCGCCAACCTTTCCATAATGTCTACAAATTTGCCATTTTACTATGAAGGAAAGTCCCATTTATCCTAATAAAACATCATACTTCATCTCATTCAGAGTCACTTTTCAGTAAATACCAATATTTTTGCAATGCAACCAAATTAAGAGCAAGACATTTGCTCTCATAGATGTAGAACTGAGAGAATAAACAGCTGAGGAACAAAAAGGGATTGCAGCATGGGTGGATGTGATGGATTCCTTATAAAACCAAGGTGTTTAAGGAAGAGCTGATGCAAAGGACTTCAGTGCTGTGTATCCCAGGATTTAGGAGGTGGGAAGCTGCTGAAGGAAGAGGGTTGCATCTTTCAGGACACACTGAGGGTGTTGTGTGGGGGCAGGAAGGGGATTTGCAAAGGTTTTTGCAAAAGCTTTGGGTGCCCGAAAAAACTACCTTGTAGAAGGGTAGCGCAGATGGGAACTCGTTAAATCATACAGTGATGCCCATACGGCTGCGAAGGGGTCATGATCTTTCATGTATCTCACTGTTCTAATGTGCACATAAACAAGGTTTGACACAGTCCCTGTTGTAAACAGTTACTTTGCTTTAGGTGTGGTTGGATCTACTGAAGTGATTCAATCTATTGAAATAACTGAATGAGAATGCAAAAACACGATCAGGCCCTACCAGGCCATAGGGACAAAGATGCAGAGGAATTCGTGATGGCAGTTTTAGCGTTCAGCTTTCACTGGCAGTGATTTGCAGAAAGTGATAGGAGATAGATTTCTTGTGATTCTTTCTCCTTCCTTGTTCTGCACATCTGAGTTTGTCCCAGGATTCTGCTTATAGCAAAGAGAAAGGAGATTTGGTCCCAAAGAAGCTGACTCTGTTTTCTTCACCTTCTGAAAACATCTGTTCCCTGTATGTACTGCTAGGCAGAAGCTCTATTTACCTAATGCCTTTAAAGTTCCCCTCTGCCAGAACACTAGTGTTCCCAGACTTTGTGGCAATATGGCAATATCTTCATGGGGTAGTTGGTAAGAGAAAATATTGACTTTCCCATGAAGAATGTCACCACTGTAAAGCTGAATTCCTCCTGTACATTTGCAGATAAATAAATAAATTAATAATAATAATAATAATAAAACTGTTTTAATCTTTGAGATTTTTGATTTGGAAATGGCTCCTGGGGGTGGCAAGTCAGGCTACAATCTATCCCTGCTCTTTTCTCAGCTATTCTTCCTGTAGGTGTAACTACAGCTCCCGTGATGCTCCGTGTTTTCCTTTGTGTTGAGCATCACACTATATAGCAGGAATCCCCTGCTGTTGAGCCTTGTGGGATGAGTGGTTTAGCCAGGAAGATTGACTCGAGCCCTGTTCACCTCCACAAAATGTCCCAATGATTTATTTATGCACAGAAGCAAAAATGAATTGAATGAAAAAAAAAAAAATGAAAGCAAGTAAGATTTTGTTTTTCCAGTTTATTTTTAATTGTAAGCACAAAGAATTTGGTGGATGATGGACAGACTCCAGAAAGGTAACAAAATACAGATCAACTTTGCAATGCCAATTTGTGGAAAATTTCAACCTGACTTAATGAAAAGAGAGGCTGAAGGAGAGGTAGCTAGGAGATATTCTTATTTTCATACCATCCCCCGAGACAACTGCAGCAGTTACTTTCACAGAAAAATAAGACTAGGAAAAGGCTTGGGTATGGATTTTTTTTTTTTTTTTTTTTTTTGGAAAAGTGTGCAATATTGGCTGCATTCTGCTGGTGTAGATCCCCATGGCATACCTGCTGATGGGAAAGGGAAACCATGGGGAACACGTGAACACCCGTCCCTATTTGCCCTCTAATCATCTTTCAATACCACTTAGCACCTGGAACAAATAGAGGAGGCAGAGGCATGTGATCCGTCAGATCATCAGTATTTCTGGGAAGCGCTGGCGAGCACCTCTTGCATGACTGATCCTGGGCGGGTTGTTTGTGGGAAAGGCTGTTGAGGGACTTGAGGAACAGGTTGAATGTCTGGGGACTTTCCATTATTTTCCTCTTGGCCCTGTGGGAGATGCTCTGTAAGATGCGCTGAGCCACCAGCCTGTGCCAGCTGACTGAGGTGAGATGGGAACAGGCTAGGGGTAAGAAGAAGGATAAATCTGATCCCTTCCTTGGCATGTTTGGCATGGACTTGGCTCTAAGTGGATCCCCGGAGCTGGAGAGCAAGCCTGGTCCATTAGCAAGTACCCTTTGCATATGCATTCGCCAGTGCGAGCTCTGGTTTAATTATTTATGCTAATCCATCGTAATGCACGGATAAACATTCTGCTCTATACTTTGTAAAAAATAATGAAGTCTTACTCATTGGAGACCTTACCGCACACCTCTGCTGCTGCAGCTCCGCCGAGGCTTGCGGAGTCAGTCCGGGGCTGGCGTGTGCGGCTGCGGCCGCGTTTCTGCCGCCGGGATCAGGCAGCGCGGCACGCTGCGGCTGCCGGCTGCGGGCAGCCCGCCTCTGCTCGCAGCACCGAGGAAGGGGAGGCAGAGCCTGGGGAAGCCGCAGGCTGCCCGTGGAGCGCCAGACGATCCCGCATCTTAGCTTCGGAGTCACTTCAGCAGGTGCAAGGAAGCTCGTGGGTGCCCAGCGCTTCCTTAAAGCGCCCCAAACTCTCTCTGAAACTACAGACCTGGCCCTCTGGGTGGGGGGAAAGGTGAGTTTTCAGCTCACCATCACCTACAGCCTCATAACTCCTCACCATGGCTCCGGTGTCGACAGCGAGACCTGCTGCGGGAGCGGTACCCACTGCCTCGGGTCGGTCAGCCCGCAGCGCTCGGTGTTTCCATGGCTACACTGCTAACTTGCCGAATTTTGGTGCTGCTCACGCCTGCTTGGAGGACTCGCGGGAACCGCGGTCACACAGCTGCCTGCAGCGCAGATGTGCTCCTCTGTGGCCCTAAATCCCCGGGGATGCGGGTCCCTGAGGGCCCTTCTGCAGGTCACGACCTGCTGAGGCGAGGTGAAGCAGCAGCTTGGCTCGGAGCTGAGCTCAGCCGTGCCCAGGGGACATCTGGGGAGCATCTGCATCACCAGTGGCAGCAAGCCCTCAGCAGCTCGCCTGCCCGTGCCATCGACTCCGCCAGCAATGAGCCCCTCAGAAAGAAGTCAGGGTCCCTGCTGTAATTTCTATAGAAGTGAACTGTCCCAAATTTCATTGTTTTGTCCAGAGGTGAGGCAGCAAAGCCCCTCCAGCAGCCAGCAAACTGTGGTTTTCTTCTCTTTTGAGGAACTTGGTAGCAACGAGTAGCACTCAGTGCTGCCCTGCCAGTCCTGGAGGCACCATTTCCAGTAAAGCCCTGGACTTGTTGGACTTGTTGGAGTGTTGGACTTGTTGGAGTGACTCCAACACAGCAGCTGAGGTCTGGTCGGAGGCAGCACTCGGTTCAGTCTCTTCTTGTGCCTCGCTTCGCTCCTTGCAGCAAACATCAGATCCTCTGGGCACCTATGGGTTGGCCACCTGGTGGAGAGGTCACGCAGGTTTTATTTCTTGATTTAATCTGAGATGGAGATTAAAGAGAGGTTTCAAAAATGAGCAGAGAGAGCCTCTCCACACACATTTTGCTGCATTTGGTGCAGAATGAGGAAACGTACAAAACAAATTCAATGGAAAAAATAGTAACTGAAGGTGATGTATATTAACAGCTGGCTTAAAAAATCCTCACATATGTATAACAGCTGTTATACACCACTGCGTGCTTCAGTGTGTGGAAGTGAACATGAAGATGCCCCAGCAGTGCCTGCCTCTCCCAAACATCACACCAAAGGCTACTCACCTGGCATCTTCCTGTTCTTTCTTTGGGGCTCCCCATCTTCAAACATTACTTGACTAAATCTTCTTTATTCATAGCTTAGCCAAGGTACAAACCTGTGCACGTATGTACTTGGGCAGTAAAAAAATCCTTTCAGCACTGATGTGTGTGCAAGGTCAGGTGATGACAATGCACATTCAAGGACAAGGTCTGGGCTTGAGTAATCTGAATCTAATTTAACAGCTCTAAGAAACTTTCCAAACAAAATCAGTCACACGAATGTTAAGATCATTTATATGCTGTTTTGAAGTATAATAGATCAGTGACCTTAGATATAGCCAGGCAGCTGGGTGGTAGGACACTACCGTGATCAGCTTTTTATGATATAAAAAAATAATTATGTTTATTCTTGTATTTAATAATGCAAGATTCCCTTCTTGTGCACAAAATGTTACAGAAAGAATGGAGCCATTGCTTCTGCTATTGCTTCGGGCAGATCCTGTATTAAAAGGGATAACTTAAATATTAACAGTTTTATAAGGAATATGGTCCACAAGAGCTGTTACTTATATGCTGTCTGCTCTCTTAGGCTGATAGCTGGGAAACTTAACATTTTCTGTGGAGAGAGGGACATGCCCAGGGATATTTAGGTTCATGGCAACCTACTTGGAAAGAGGCACTTTGGGAGAACTTTCAAGCTGGAAATGAGTGAATTGCCTTCCCCAGCCTTAAGCGTGCAAACTACTTAACATGTTTAACTTGGAGCAAGTGAAAGGTACCACTGAAGTCAGGAGAAACCTACCCAAGGTGACACTGAGGTCAACCAAAGTGAGGGAGCATGACTGAGGTTTGGTGGAAGGCGGCATAGGTATCATCATCTTCCTCTGCACAACCAACCTGCTGCCCTACTTGGGCACAGTGAGGTCCTCTTAAGCTACAGTTCTCTACAGGATCCATTACAGGCCTTCATCCCTCCTGTACCTTAATAACCACCTCTGGTTATAGTCACCAGGACAGCACCTTGCCCTCCTTAAGAGGTGCTGACATTTTCTGGTTCATAAAAACCATGCTGAAGTGAAGTTGCATATCTCCAGCACTGCTAAATCTCAGTTTGGGAGATGCTGAGACCCTGATATCAGAAGCATCCTGTGTCTTCTGAGCTGCTATGTGCTCTCACTCCCTTCTGCATACACCAGTCTTGCTAAAATCTATCTTGATTTCCTTCTTCTAGGTTGCTGGTACATGGTGGTCCATTGTATGGCAACAACAGTGGAGGAATCCTAATCCTGTCTGTGTTAGCTGTTGTGTTTTGCTCCCTTTGACTTTCTACACTTTATTTCATTTTCTGGATATTTGTATTTCATTTGTTTTCCCCATTTTCCAAGTTGTTGCTGAGAGCTGTATGGATGTGTTTTGCATTCCCTTGCCAAGCTGTATTAGTTTGTGATGGTCACATTGACTCTCCAATGTTGTTTTCTAATCTCAGATGCTTTTCATATTTATTTTCTTCTGTCCTCACTGGTGTTCTGATCACCTTCCAGAATAGTATCTGGTAATTTTGTTAACATTCAATTTAATTATTTTTATAGATCATTAAGGAAGCATTTAATAAGACCAGAACTAAGAAAATCCATTCAGCATTTCACTAAATAACAACTTCTCCCCCTCCTGGTTAATAAGATATCATTTGTTATGACTTTATTTATATCTCTGAAGCCAGTTTTTAATTGTGTCTAGTTTCTACCAGTCACCTGAATTAATACTAGAACTAGGACTTCATGAGACACTGCATCTATGTTCAAACAGCAATTATTTCCTCATTCCTTTTGTTCAACCTGATTGCTGGGCTACGTTTATCTGTTCAGTTCAATGGTATGGATTTGTTTATCTTCCCTTCTCAGATTTTCATGCTTTTGGCATATTAAGTTTGTAACTCATATAACAATTCAGTATTCCTAGTGCTGTCCACCACCAAAGCAGAGCTAAAGCAATGCTGAAAGCTTAAATGCCCCAATCCATCCAAGTCCCTGTTCCTATACAGTTTATAGGAGCCATTAGATTTAGGCTATACCTTACTTCAGTTGAAGGACAGAGATGTTCATCCTAAAACAGAGGACTCTTTACAGGGCATTTCCTGTTGACAGTAAATGCAGAGTCTAAAAGTTTCTGTTTTCAATGGGGATGGAGGAGAAGCAAGTACAGCTGTTGAAGGACTGATAGTGAAATACCCAAAAAGCATGGTGGGGAGCTGCCCACCAGGCTCTCAGCAGTGCAGCATCAGCTCTGCTTATCTTTGTTCCCCTCATGCCTCTCCATGCAGTTTTCAGAGCATTTACGAGGAGGGATTACACCCTGAGGAGGGAATGTCAAGAGCAGCTGATTGAAATTACAGGGGAATTAATTTAGGAAGGTAATTACAAGAACTGGAATTTGCTCTTCTACCTTTGCTAATACTGCTGCTTGTGAGATGCTTCTGGGAGAATTTCAATGCACACAACTGGCAAGGCTCCCTGATCAGACATCAGATATTGTCTGCACAGTGGCATCAGATGCGTAGGACCATGGCTCTGGACCAGCCTTGCAGTATGACAGCATCTTCACCCATGCCTAGAACAGTCATTAAGTATGTCTAGACTAATTGGCAAAGCCATGCCGGGGATGTTCCCGAGCAGTGGCACACGCTGGCTAGTAACACAGCATTGCTAGGTGACCTGTGCCATGGTTTTAGTCTGAGACAACAAAATGCCCGGGCACAGACTGAGTGTGACCACAGACCTGGGACCCCTCCCAGCAGCAGTGCGTGTGGCTCCTTGCCTGGGCCATAGGTGAGGTCAGTGGTAAGGGCACGGGCTGGCCATGCCAGCTGGCCTTGTGGGCAGAGAACACTACTGAGCATCTCTGGGTTACTGGAATAGACATAATCATTATATGTGAGATCTTACCCATTTGAGGATATCCTCCTGGGTCTATGCAAAAAGTCGCTTTTCTTTTGGATAAGACTCAGGAAATCCTACCCCAATGAAATAATTTGGGTTTCGCCCTGTGTGTATGTCTAATGACATGTTCTGTTTTCTGTATCCTTTCCTCTTCCTGTTCATGGGACTTTGTCAAGGCTTTTGCCTTTTCTGTTTCAGCACTCCTTGTGCTGATCAAACTCCCATGGAGGTTCAGGTACTTCAGCTCCACAGCTTGGCATATTAACAAAGCCCAATAATTTTCTGTGGTACCAACCCAGGAGAAAGAGACCACTCAGTACCAAACTTATGATTTCTGTAAATCACAGAAGAAGATATTGCTAGTTGCATTGTTGCTGATATTTGGACATTTATCTCAATTTTGTCTAACTCATTTTAGTAGATGATGCTCCATTATCTTGTCAGGTCCTGTGTGCAATGACACTGTGCAGAGGTAGGGTCTGCCAGCTGGTGCTAATGGCAGTTCGTGCTCTCAGAATACAGCATTATCACACAGCACATTCTCAAACATGCTACTCTATTCAGTGCTAAATTACTTAAAACAACCTGTTTTCCTTGCTTTCCCTCAGGGTTTGAGCCGTTTTTTCTCAATATTCACAATGGGATCCATCCATCTAGCACCTTATCGGAGGTAGCTGTCTGGACTCCTTTTGTAGTCGCAGAAGAAAAATAGGAAATAGAAATTTCTGGAGCTCAATTAATCTAATCCTGAAGATGGTTCTAAAATAAGTGAGATTAATCACTTCTTGCAGTGCCTGAAACTTTTCACTGACTATAGAGGAGGTGTTGGGTGATGAACCTGAATTTAGGTGTCTACACTGAAAACGCCTGAGGGATGGGAAACTTTTTACCTGACCTGAGAGATGGTACTCAGAGCCACATTAAGATAACTAAATTTAGATATGTATGCGTACAGTTCTGTGTGTGCAATAGGTATTGCAGTTCTCTTTACAGTCAGTGGAGATCTAGTCAATACAGTCAATATATTTTATGGTGCGATTCATCCAACCTGATGCAGGGGTCTGCTTTACGTGGAAATAAATCTCAGCTTCAGCTCCATTCGGCAACTCTCTGTCTGTAGTATAAGCCAAGGTGACTTGATCTTTGGTAAATGTCTACAGTAAAAGCCACTTTCAGACGGATGAATCTTGCCTATAAAGGCAAGAGAAATTTAGTCTTACTGTTAGATAGGCTTTTATTAATATTAGGCTCTGCATAAAATTCTAATTCCCTTTCCTCAAGGGCTGCATACGTGGCTGCTTATTATTGCAGGCCATGACAGGCCCACAGTCATCCCTGACATTATGCCAAAGAAAAGTATGATGGTTCTGCTGATGTTCTCAGTTCTGGTGATGTTCTCAGTTTCAATATCCTACTTATGCTGCTGATTTCAGTAGCTTTAAGATCTTTCCCTAGTTGGGAATCTTGAGTTTACTTTTTCACCTTCCCTTTGGTCTCTGCTTTGCTATGGAATCTATCTCCCTGAGCTCTCCCATACATGTGCTCTTGCTGCTTCTTGGAGTTTACTTTATAACCACAGTTGCAGTTGATCTTGAGATCATGTTCAAACCCACACTTAACTACCTTCTGAACTGAGCTTCAAATCCAAGGGCTGTGATCAACTTGGTTTCCCCGACACCTTTTTGTGGCCATTTGGGAGTTACTGGGGTGGGAGTTTGCCAGTAGCAGTCCTAATTCTTCCTGTTCCTGAATTTTTGTCCATTGGCATTGCTCCTCCTGTTTCTCCCACTCAGCCCCCCATATCAATGAACAGACAATACTGCTTTCTAGAAGGTGTCTTTCTAGCAAGACTGCTTTTTATCTTCTATAGTTTCCTCTGTAAAGCTGGAAATTTTGTAGGTATGTAAACACTGTTCAGTATTTTTAGAGGGCATACTCAGCTTGGTACACCGGCTGAATCAGCAGCAAGAATTGAACCTAACACTGAAATCATCAGAGAACTGTTCAGTATTCGAATGCATGAAAATGCCTTGACATAAGGAATCATTTTTAGGTGGTAGTATATTCCTTTAACAGCTGCTAGTTTGTATTTTGCTTGTTTTCACAGAAATACTGAGCCAGCAACCTCTTTTAGTCATGTCAGTACAAATGTAGAATAAATCTATTAAAGTTAGAAGAACAATTGGGTTTGGCTGCTGCAATGTGAGCGTGTTCTGGACACACTACAAAAGCTTTTTTTTTTTTTTACTGATATTCTGTTAGTGCCAGAGGTCAGGGTCAAGGTCCTGCACCTCTGGTGAGGTGCTTCCCTGCCACAACAAACACACACCAGTAAGGTAAGAGAGCTTGAGGAATGGGGGAAATAGGAAAGGTGGAGATGCCCTGGTGAGATAGTGAGTGAGCACCAACTCGTCCCAAAGTTGCCAGGGACTCAACTGTACTCACACCATGGTGTTCACGGCTTGTTTCCTTTGCTTCAGGAGCTGGCTTATACACAAGTGGAGGCTTTCGTTCTCTCCCTGCTCCCCAAAGTTGAGAGAGGATATTCCCCAGAGATAACCTGGGGAAGTTGAGCAAGCAAAACACCATCTTTCTGCCCATTTTTTGGTGTAGATTCTGTCTGATGTTAGGGCTGTAGGAGGGAGCTGCCAATTACAACCGTAAAACCATTTAGTATAGAAAGGACCTTCAGAGGTCTCCAGTCCAATCTGCAGAGCAAGGCTCACTTCAAAGTCAAACTAGGTTGCTCCACAAGGCAGTGTCATGTTAAGTTTTGTGCATCTCCAAGATTTGAATGACTTTATATTGTGAGGGCTGATAGTATTTTTTTTTTTCCCCACAGAATATGTTGGTTTATGTCTTTCTCATAATGGGAAGACTTCTGGGCCAGAATTATGGGGAGTCTTCTTCCCTTCTCACTCTATTCAATCCTGAATATGCATGGACAGAAATGATCTGTAACATCTGTCCGGAGATGCTGGGCACGTCAGCCCACTGTGGAGCCAACAACCCTCATATTAACCACAAAGTTGCTTGCTTGTGCAACTAGCACATTGGTGCTAGTCTAGATAGTACCAATGTTGTCTATGTTTGGAGTACTGACACTGGGAAATACTAGGAATAATCTTTAGTGTAATCAATTAAGTTAATTGAAAATAGGAAACCTTTCCCAAGGACTTCTCAATTTTTTTTACTGATGTTGAAATTCAACATTTCCACCAATTTTTTCATCAAATTCTCCAAATACAGGGGGAAGAATCATTCAATCTTCAGTAATTTATCCCTACTGTACAGCTCCTCCTGACTTTCTCACCTGTTTCTCCTTGTGCCTTCCTCACTTGCTCCTATCTTCCTTTGGTGACATTTATCACCTCACTGCTGAAATGCAGCACCAATAACTGTTTGCTGGATTATCACTCAAAGGAGACATCTAGCTGTGCTTTTTGTGGGACCCCTCAGCCTCTCGTGCTCTATGTCACTACAACAGTAGAGTTCAGTCATAACCATCTGACTCAAATTCCGGTGGCCTAAGTGCCGATAGCAGGTTGATGGGGCTGACATGACAATTTGTCTCCTATCTGGATTTGCATAAATAGCTGTATTTACTTTTTGGTCTTTTTAATGTATATATTTTTAAACTTATTGGACTTTGGCTTTGAGTTCACTTTGGATAGCAAGCACTTGGTTCTGCAACTTGCATAGGTGGTCCTAACACACCCAAGAGACCTATGTCAGCATTAAGAATGGGCCTCTAATTCCCTCAGAATAGGGACCAAATAGGAATTACTTTGTCCATATTGTGCAAGGTAGTCTAGGTGCTGGAATTCTCTCTGAGTCACCTTGTGTTTCATCACCATTAGTGTTTCTTTTTCAGTTGCACAGCTCCCTGATGCTCAATTCAGCATCCAGTGGTAAGCTGCTCCCGCTGGACCAGTGTGTGACTGGGCAGAGCCCTGTTAGCGTCACTATACAAGCAGCATCACTGTAGGAGAAGCTCTTAGAGTTGTTGTGATTCAGACCCACACACTTCTGAATCACTGTTTGTGATCACTCTTTGCTCTAGGGGTGATTGTGGTGTTAGGGAATGAGTAATTTATTGGTGACTGAGCTAATATCTGTCCCTTGAGTTTATCCAGTGATAGATAAATATTCCTGGTCCCAGTGGTAGGAGGAAGGGGTTTAGGAGCACCATTTACAGACTAATCCAAGATCTACATGCTACTTCATACCCAAATTGAACCACACCTGCAGCTGTTGCTCCCAGTGTCCAGATAATGTTACAAGGTCCTGGTTTGCAGCTCCATTTGCTGCCAGAGTTGATATCCAAGAAAAATAAAGGATGGGAGCTTCTGATGCAACAACACCCGGACAGCAACTTTCTGTAGTGAATGAGCGTGTACCCAGGACTGAATGCTGTGCCTTGCTTCCTGAATTATCACATTGCCCAGCAATGTGGGATGAGAACACAACATTGCTCCCAGAGACCAAAGCAGGGCATTATCACCTCAAAAGCAACATTTTGCTGGAGACTATAAAACAGCTTTTCTGTTGTAGAGTTATGTCTTATAGTTTTCTGGAAACAGTAACTCTAAAGAAAACATTATTAGGATGAATGATGAAAAGAGATTTGGGGCAGATGGAAACGTGTCAATACTCATCTTCATTGGCAGAGCTTGTTCTCACATATTCTACCATGAGTTAATTTCCAAGCAACTTGAAATAGTTAATGTGCTTATAAGGATTAATCTGAGTGCTGCATCAGTATTTGTTCGAGGCTATTAACTGTTAGTTTTTGTTATTAGAAGACTTTTTAATTGCATAAATGATGACACAGTAATGTTTGGAAGATGATGCAAGATAAATTCAGACTAGAGATAAGGTTTAACAGCAGGAAAGATTGCTGCTGGAAGAATTTGCAAATTATCAATTTTCCACTTACCATTTTTAAACCAAGCTTGGAGAATTCCCCAAACAAAAGCTGTAGGCTGTAGCTTAGCTGCAAAAGACGGGCTTAAGTCAAGAATTCTGTGTATTCTTGGCTGGTGATTAAGCAGGACTTTGAGTTATAACTAGGAATATGTGTGCCTGTGTTTTAATTTGGCAACAGATAAACAAACAAATGAGTGATGAAGTAACTCAGGAAGAAGAGATTCACTTGTTTCCTAACTGGATTGTTAACATTACAGTGTAACATAGCATAACTAATAACTGTAATAGTAATAACAGTAGTACAATAGGGCTGGGATTCATAGAAGTGAACATAGGCTTCTTCCCTGTAGGGGTCTAAACATGGCCAAGTCATTTCAATCTCCTCAACTGTTGGTATAGACCATGGATACAGGCATATTGGTGATTGTTCAACTCATCCTGAAGTAAATGATGACATTGATAAATCACACCCTGATAACTAGAGATGATACCAAATAAATAGATCTCCCTTGACTATAATGGGAGCATTAATACATGGCTTAGATGTAGACAGCTACATTATAAACAGTAAATTTAAATGAATGAACCTCATCCTAATCACATTGTTGAAGGAGTTGTGGGGATAATAACTTCACAAGTTCTCTGGACAGTGGGTTAAAACAGAGCCATCCCTTTTGGCCTTAAGATGACTGCTAAATACTGAACTCTCTAATAGTCTTAAGTCTGGGACACCTTTCTCCCCTCACAGCAGGTAAATGCATGAAGCAAGATCACTGAATTTTTGCAGCTTTGGATTCTGATTTGGTCTTGTACCTAGATCGTTGTGTCTCTTAGGTTCAGCTCGTGTTCCTGTGGGACTCTGCTGACATCTCCCAAGCTCCATGTGCATACAGAAATCAAAGATCATGTAGCATAGCTTTGCAGGACTGGGGTTAGAAATTGTTGCTGTAGGCCCTACTGATAGCAAGATAATAATTGCCAAAATGTTTTTTTTTTTTTTTTATCTTCTGCTCTGGAAAGGGTCCCAACTCAATGTTATCCTCTGCAGAGCACAAATATCTAGCTGTATCTCTGAGTTATGTAAAAAGTAATTACAATATGGTCAGTCTTTCAGAGCTGTCAGCTCTGTTGAAGAGTGGGATGTAATTTTTGGGTGTCCATGCAGTCTTTTTGCCACTGATCCTGCAAGAAGAACAGATGGACCTGTCTGTTTTCTGCTTTGTCCGGAGGGAAAAAAAGAATGGTTTTCAGCCCACTTGATTTAAAAAAAAAAAAAAAAAAAAAAAGAAAAAAAAAAAAAAAAATCTCACCATAAAGCCAACGCTTTCTTAGAGTGAGGTAAGAGCAGCAATGGTGCATGGAAGAAGCTGGCAGCTGTGAAGGCAGGTGAAAACAGCAGCTGAGCTTGAGGAGGAGGCGAGGGAAGTGTTGGAAATAAAGCTGCAAAACGGAGGAGGATGAGGAGTAACTGGGTTGAGAGAGGTGAAATGCAAAGAGGAGGGGAATTAAGGTCACTCTGGTAGGCGAATAAGTCAGGAGCTACTTAACAAAGGTGCTGCTTCATTGCCCCACAGGCACTTTGGTGCCTGTTTCAGGTGAGTTGCCCATCTTCCCGTAAATGTGAAGTGTCTTTCATGTAAAACCTGTTGTTGCTGTTGGCCTACATGGTACATCTCATGTGCCCTGGGTGGACTGAGAACAAGCCCAAGACCTGGTCAGGAGTAAGGCATCTTGGCCAGGTGGCAGAAAATAGCTGTGTATCACTTGAGCTATTATGCTCTGAAGGCAGCGAGAAGACTGTGATTTTTGCAGTGTATCCAGCTTCTTTGTACATGTCGTGGTTGTCATCTTCACTCATCTTGGCAGCACAGAGCTCTGAGTTGCACACCAGCACCCAAACAGCAGGAGAGGGGAGTTAAATCTCATCTGTTATGTTAGTGCAGAGCACAGCCCTCAGAACTGAACTCAGAGGGCAGGGTGCTTTGTGGCACTTTGGGACAATGAACCTTCCTCTCTCCCCCAGACACTCATGGTTTAGCTACAAACCCTGAGGAAGGTCTAAAGAATAAAGAGGAAGACTAAAGGAACAACGTCTTCAAGGCATATTGAATGTAACTTCAGGGGGAAAAGAGAGGAATAGCTTCATCTGCTCTTGAGCTATAAAAAGAGATGCCAATGAGACAGAAGTCAGATTGCACTTGTTCTTAAATGCTCTCAGGAGTGGTCTCCCTGTTACATCAGATAACAACCACACTAGGTTATCTAGAAAGAGAAAACAAGGTTAGAGCTTTGACCCCTTGACCCAGAAATAAGCCAACAATGGCATCACATTTGGCCCTCACTGTGCACTAGTCTGATGGCTTAGGAAAGGTTAACAGGCGATTGCTGGTTCCTCTTCTTTCTCCCTGATGCTAGAGCTTTGGTGGCTTTGGTGGCATGGTCCTGGAGAAACATCTGTCACAGTTCCTGCACCTTTGCAGGGGCAAAGGAGCCCCGTGCCAAATCAGGCCTAAAAACATATCTGCTTTGAACATTGCTGGTTGAACATTGCTGGTTGAATCCCCTTGGAGGGGATTTTCTTTACCAGTTGTGTTGTGGTTCTTCAGACTGGTACCACGTGGTCAGGTTTTCCAGGTTTTCTTTGCAACAATGAAGCAAGAATTCTACTTTTTTCTTTCTTTAATGAAAGCTGTGACTGCCATGAGATATCCACAAGCTGGGGGATTAAGGGAAACAACAGTAAGCCTAAGAGTTTGCAGCACTGGAAAAGGAACATAAGTGGGGTGATGATTTTAGTAAGAGCTGTTCTCTGTGTTCACATGGCCTGATAGTACTTTTCTTCAGTAAGTTTCTTTACTTCTGTGACTCATGTAATGCATTACCCTGAAACATGGTATTGAGGTGCAACACCGTTTATAATTCCCTCTTTCTGGTTTGTATATCATATACAGGACATTCCCTGCAGATTTTTATTTTATTATTATTATTATTATTATTATTATTATTATAAGATTAGGTAGAGGAAGGTCACTGGCCTTGTTCTGATTCAGCAAATCTAGCATAAAATCAGGCTTCTAGTTGGAGATTAATCTTCATGTCATGGCACCCTTTTTCAGCTCCCGAATCATTTTTAGTGGAGATAAGGAAATTATTAGCGGTGTGCAGTCATGTGATAAGCTGAAATGAATGGGATGGCAAAGGTTACATCTGACATACCCACGAATGTGTGTTTGAAGTAGCAGAGGACCACACAGTCACTGCAGCTCATATTTCCATTTGGATGAAGTGAGTGCCTTTTTATTAATTCAGAAATTATTATTTATAATGTATTTATACAGTCTATAGAAGTACCTTCAGGGACAAGCAGAGATGAAGGCTCTTTGGGCTATGCAGAAGCACCATGAGACATCCTTGTACCTCCCAGGGTACCCCAGGCTCCTGCCAATGCTTTTAGGTTCCTTTCTGTTGCTTCCATAAATCTTCCAACCTTCTTCCTGGTGAGACTCAGACATACCTGACCTCCTCAGAGAGATTGCCAGCTGGGGCAGGCATGATTTAACAAGAAAATAGTTATCGTTAGAGTAATAAACAGTAGTCTCAGTATGATTAATGTTTTGCATGCATGGCACAGAGACAAGCTTCTTGCAAGGGAAGACCGGAAGGAGCATGGTTCTGGATGTGCTCATTCTCACAGGCTGCTCCTTCCTCGCATAGGAGACAGACAGGCATGGATAGAAAAGAAGAGTGTGGAAAAATGTAGACTAGTAAGTAGGGGAAATTGGCATCACTGGTGGAAAAGAGAGCGCTGTCACTCCGGGGATAGCAATGGGTTCAACATTAGTAAATGTTCTCTGAGAACCGGGGTTTCAGCTATCTGGGGTGTGATCTGGGAAGACACTGAGAATGAAAAGTCAGGTACTAACGGGAAGTCTGTTCCCTCTAACTGGCCTTGAAACAACACTTGAAAGCCATCCCTATGACAACCGCACTGGCAGCATCTTCAGTTAGGCCACAGATTAAATGACTTTCTTAGGGTACCTCTGCTTTGTCACTCCTCTTCAGAGAGTGGACTCCAAGCCCAGGTGGGACTCACTGATAGCTTTATGTGTGGACACACAAACTGTTGTTGCCTATGCTATATCCAGTCCTGGGGAGAGAAGACAAACCAAGTAAAGGCCACTATGTTTTGGGGCTGGTATTTCAGCTTCTTTTATTCTAATTCAACTCACCAGGGATGAAGGACCAACTGACTTTGGGACCTGGGCACTATCCTCCTCATAGTGCTGGAGAGATGGAAGTAAAAAAGTGACCACATTCACCCAGGAGCAAATACTGTTTTATGGCTGACTCTTCATATCTAGTCATGCTACTGGCTGCTACTCCTACATAGCTGGCTGCTCATGCAGCATGTGATGGGCTGGAGTATTTGCATCTGATACAACTGCTTGCTAGGGCCAGCTTGCTCTGTGTTTGTGATTGGTCTGGAGGATCCATCCATCTGTGTTCTCAAACTATGCCTTTCAGCCCCGTCTCGGCTTTATATACAAGCTCCAGGTGGATTAGGCAGATTTGCTTAATTCACTGACCTAAGCTCTGCTGTTCCCTCATGTTTCCATGGGCCTACTGACACTTGGGGACTTAAAAAGGTAGGAAATATGGCCTGTGTGCTCATTTTCTTCACCTCTCTGTGATCTGTCTCACTCTGCCCTTCCTGGACTTCTGAATGGCAGTGGTCCATCTTTGAAGGAAATGCAGAGGGTTTAGGGAGGCAATTGAGAACAGAGAATTGTGCAATGCTGAGATTTTCTTCCTCTTCCGGGCTACCATGAGCTGGTGAAAAATAGCAGCTGCTGCTGCATTTTGGGAGATGTATGGGCTGAATCCTATGCACAAATCTCAAGGTGGGTTGTGATCCTTCAGTTGGCACGAGCTCAGCTCATGCATGTTGTTTATGTTGTTGATTTGTGCAGATAGGCTGCGGTTGGCTTTGTTTCTGGCAACTCTGGAAAGCAAAGCCACTTCTGCATATGTCTGAATCCCATATGGGGTGCTGCTGCATACAGGCAACGTGGGCAGTATTTACACAGGTCCTGGGTTGCACCTGCCTGTCTAGCTCTTGCAAGCAGCAATCTGTGTCTTCTCAAGTGGCTCTGGCTGCGAGGTGTCTGCTTTAACCGGGGAGGAAAGTTACAGTGAGGAGAGATGGGTCAGAAGGGTTGGTGAGGCAAAGCTTGGGTTGATCTTGTAATTTCGATGACAAAACTTGTTACAGTGAGATGACACCGAAAATTGGAACATGGAGGGTCAATTTCTGAACTTTGCTAATTTTTTTCAATAATTAGGGGAGGGAGGAGCAAGCAAAGAAAATGGAAGGACAGTTCATCAGAAGTAGAACTTTAATTAAAGGTGTTTTTATTGCAGTAGCAGCAAGAACCCGGTTTCAATCTATGATCTCACTGGGCTAAAAGCTGCTCAGACTCAGAATAACTAGCTAACTGGTCTTTGCCCCAGAGACCTTACAGTTTCAACGTGAGAGAGGAATTAAGAGGTGGACCCAGAGGAAGAGGGGTGAAACACAAAACCCATTGCCAATACTCCCAGTTTGCCCTCAGTATAGACTGCTATGAATGTTGTACATGCCACAGGAAAGGAAAATTTGAAGAAAGACTATAAGAAAAGTCAGTGAGGTAGCTTCATCCATCTTTGCATCTTCCAGCATATGCCAGTGCAACTAATGCACAACAAAGATGTGACACCTGATCGATAGGGGCTGACACAGAGCTGGGACAAACTGCTATTCCCAGCAAGAAGCAAGAGAAAGCGCAGGAGGAATCATGACTCAGAGGTACATTTCTGAGTCAAGATGGTCTCCTAGTGTTTGGGCTGTGCTCCGGTTTCAGAACTGTGCTGAAGCCCAGCCCTTAATGGCAGAGCTTTCCTAACAACAGCATGCAGTGCTTTGCAAAAAATAATGAAATGCTCCTAAAAGGGCACCTCTGCTCAGTGCTTGCTCCTCAGTCTCAGCTGGGAAATCCTGGGAGATCCTAGGTGAACCTTGCAGGGCTCTGAAGAGCTCACTTCAGTAGTGTACAAATTAGCACTTTCTGCTATAAGATGCTTGTTGTGTCTCAGGGAAAAAAAAAGATGAGATCCAGTACCTCTCTTGATTCAGCTGCAGATGGTTTTTCTAGAAGGATCCTTGTCTAGCCTGTTAACGCATTGGAGGTTATCATTGACAACACAAATGGAAGGAAAAATGAGTTAGCAGCTCTGAGCAGCATATTGAAGGGCTTGCTCTCAGAAGAGACAGTGGCATTTCCATGTATCATAAGGTGAGCTGGAAGCTGGCTGGATCTTCTGGTGAAGGTCGAGTGAACTAAGAAATAAACTTGCTGTACAGAGGTCTGTAATGCAAAAATGCCAAAAAAAAAAATGCTTCTGGCAAAGCCATGAGACATTCTGCCTATCAGCATCTTTCAGTGTCATGTCCTTTGGCTCTTTAGCCTGACTGCCACAGCAAGGAGCAGAGGTTGGAAATCAGAATTATCAGTGTGCAGCTAATTTTAGAAATGCCGATATGGCACATCACTGCTCACTGCTTTATTTAAATCTCTGGCTAGAAAAATACTGGTTGTGCAGGAATGAATAAAGAGAGCTCGTTCTGGTGACAATGGTTGAAAACATCAAAAGAAAGCTGAATAAGACTTCTTTTGGATTTCCATGAGTTCTTGTAGTAATCATCTATCAAAAAACAAAACAAAACAAAACAAAAAAAACATCAAACGACCTCCTCCAAAAAAACCAAAGACTTCTAAGACACCAAAAGTTGTAATGCTATGTTTCTGCCTTGACAAACTGAAAAGGTAGCGAGAGAACCTGCTTGGTGTATCCTCATACGGTTTAGCTTGAAGTGTAAATATTTTAAATGTCACCATCAATTTCACAAATGACTCTATTGCTGTCGAACAGTGTGGCTGGATAGCATACATATCGTAGACAAGAAAAATCTTCAAGTCATCTTGCACTGTTTTTTTTTTTTTTCCATTTTGGGTGTGTTAATGTCATTAAAACAGCTATTATCCTCCACTACTAAATGTGATGTGAGCAAAAGTTTCCAAGGCTAGCACAATGCTAGTATCTCACCATGGATATTATCAATCAGACTTATTTCCTGGTGTGTAATGTACCTGTGCAAGCTCTGTCACTGATAGGAACGCTCACATAAGCTCACAGCTCTGCAAGGCGCAGGCTCAGCCCCTTACCTCTCAGATTGAAGCAGTATTTCCAGGTTGCCATCTCCTCTTACACGCTTCTTTTAATAACCTCTAGCTGTTCATACAACTATTAAATCACCCCTCAGGGCCCTCTATGGCTGTGGTGGGTGCGGGTGGTGTGATGGCTGAGCCCAAATGGGGGCACGGTCACCCCGAGTGGGACACTTCCTGGCTGCAGCTCCCGTGCCGTGCGACCCTACCTGGCTGCCGTGGGCTTCTGACGCAACCCGGGGCAGTGCTTCCTTGCCAGCCTCTTCTGTTCGACAGGATGCTTAATTTAATGACATTGTTGCCATGGCATGAAGAGCTGAATGGGTGATTATGTGAATGGTGAGGATTTGCTAGCTTTTTTCACCGTAGGTGATTTAAGCTTCCAATGCAAAGAATATTTTACCCAGAATTTCTATTTTCTGCTTAATGTTGTCAGTGGCATTTCAAATATAATATTTTCTATAAATCATCTTTTTTTTTTTTCTGGGTATAGTGTTTTCTTGGGCATGAGCTGTTTTGTTTTGAGGTGATCTTTCCTTATTGTTTTTAGATGCCCTAAATCCTTTGATATCTGAGCACCTAAATTCAACGTAAAGTAGAATATTGCTAGCAAAAGAGGTTGATAATCCAAATTTGCTAAACTACCAGGGGAACAGTAGTCAATAAAAAATGTGGTTACCAGAGGGAGGGAGAGGAGAGCAAGTAATGGAGCACATATCTTTCATTGTTGTGGAGTGAGTGATTACTAGGTAGGTAGAGGCTGGAAACAATTGACTATAATGGGTCTGCTGGGATTTTAATAAAACCTTCAAAGCAATTAAAATGCTTTTATTGAAAACAGGTTTGGGCATCTTTTACAAGCAGGGACTTAACTATATCTGCTGTTTTAAACGTTAATTATGGTTCTGTGAAATGTCTCTTCACGGCGCGTGATGCCGGTGTGGCATGCTCTGCAGTTAGGGCCAGATCCTGCAGCAGAGATCCACGGCAGTCAGCCCTGTGCCTGTGAGATAACTGCCCTTTGGAGCATGCGGTCCCTCTGGGGTTTCTCCTGGTTCATGCCCGTGCCCATGCCTATGTCCTTCTTGAAATTTGGCCAGCTCAGGAAGGATAGAAAAAGCAATCGGTGCCCCTTGCATACTCGGGGTATTTACACGAGTGGAGGCACAAGGGATCTGTGGGTGTGCTGGGTTGTGTGAGGGAGGCCTATTTATAGCCAGAAAAACTGAAAAGGTACGTATTGAAAATGAGCAGATTATAAGATCAGTCAAATATTCCCATTTTCCTCTAGGTTATAAAACAGGTCTTTTTTTTTTTCTTTAAAGCAGAAAGGCAGAGTTTAACATATATCTATAATTCACTGGCATTGTCTGTACCATAGTGTTTGCAGGAAGCACATTCATCGTTCTACAAAAATTAGCTTCATAGCAGTTGTTGCTAACACCTATTTAGGAGTTAAAAGTTGCAAAGCCATTTCCAAATAAATGCCTCTTTTGTATGGCTCCAAACAGAAAAATAAAAAAAAAAATAAAAAAAAATAAAAAAAAAAAGAATCCTTTTAAACCTACAGTGTCTTTATTGTGTCACTGTTAGGCAAAAATACTTCAAAATAAATTTGAACACATTCCTGTGTTGAATTTTGAATTACAGATGACCTGGCTATCTTTTCAAAAAGCGGTCCTTACTCCCAGTTTCAGTACAGATCCTGAGATCCTTGCAGTGTTTCTTGCAATTCTAACCACAAGAGTCCTTTTGTGCTAATTATAGCAGCTTTTTACATATATGTTAATCTTCTTTATTTATTCTTTTTGCTTTTGGAAGGCTTACGTTTCCAAGCAGTCACAGAGACGTATGCATAAGCCTTCCAAGATATAAAACTGGAAAGTGAATACTTCCAGCTCTCTCAAATATGCATTTTCTTTCTTTCTTTCTTTTTTTTTTTTTATTGCTTTGATAAAAAAGAAATAATCTTATTTCTCCCAGAGACTTGGTTCAGATTTTGCCTGCAAAGGGCTGCTGCTGTTGTATCTTTCCAGAAGAGCAAAAATGCAGAAGTTTTTTGAAACATAACAGGTTCATAGTCTAAAAAAAATGGTGTGGGTGAGATTTTGAGGACAGAAGGAGAAATAGCTGATGTAGTTGAGTGGAAAAAATGACAAGTCTGTTCAGTAGATATTGTGTGAGACAATATCCCATTTACTTCTGTGATATTACAGGAGCACCTGGCAATTGTCCTGGTGACTGAGGACTGCATTGGTCTGCACGATGTACAGCCACAGGGTAAAATTGGATCCTTCCTTGACATGCTCAGAAAGCTCTGCTTTCATGTGGACATCAGGAGGACTTTATAACTCTCAGGCTCCCTTGGCAAGCTCATGACTGAAATATTGGGATAAGGAGATTTTAATTTGTTTCTCTGGAAAGAAGCAGCCAGCAATGTAAGAATCCAGGACAGGAAGGAAATTTTGCAGAGATTGAGTTCTGTCCTCTTCCATCCAAGGCAAGCACATAATGTGATCTTTTCCTTAAATGAATAAAGTCTTTGTGAAAGCTAATTAGAGGCTGTCCATACTGGACTCGGAACAGGACTGCAGTGCAGTACTGGACTGGCACTAGCTTTGAATGATTAGCCCAGGTATCAGTAGCAGCTACAGAATGGAGCTCTACAGGGGTCGTGAAGGAGGCTGAGAAGGAGGCAAAAAGGCTGCAATACTCAGCAAATTAACCTGAACTGAGGTCCACGCTTCTGTAGCCAGGCAGTTCCCAAGAGCGAAGAGTGTGCAGAGAGCCTGGGCACATCTGTACATCGCTGCTGGGTACATGGATCCCGCTGGTTTGCTCCCACAGCTGCTATTTGAAGGCTCTTCAAGGCTTTCGCTATTTTAGTGGCTCAGAACCTTTCAATTCCATATCTATATTTATGCACAGCCTGTGTATATTCATTTCTGTCTTTTGCCAATACTGGTTTTCAGTTCAAACAGCTCTTCTGCTTCCCCCATTCCTCACTTTCCCAGCATAATTAAAGGGAGCAGTCATCTTCTATTTTAACAGCTTACTGAACAGATAACATTTGTGGATCTAAGAGGAAAAGACCAAAAGCCAACCTTGTGACTTTTTTTGGGACCTCTTCACAATTTTTACTGCCTTCTTCTATAACATATGAACCGGCAGCTAACTAAGACAGACTCTTACTGTCTTGTGATTTATTGGCATTAATATGTTTAAGTCCTCAGTCAAGATCAAGCTTCTAATTTTCCTAGGCACTGCATAAGCACACAGCATAAGAACTCTCCTCCCACCTGCCCAGTTTATGATTATAACAAATGAGAGAGATTCCAGAAATATGGGGCATGAGAGACCTTGTTAATGGATGTACTTTATCCTCCTAACGGCTGCTTGAAAATAGCTAGTTAAGTTTGAACTTGGCTTCTTTTTTTTCGCTTATGATTTATTATAGGAGAAGTAATATAGGCATGAAGGGTATCTAAAAATATACAAATTACCTTTTTTTTTTTTGTTTGTTATTATACCTTAGAATATTGGAAATGTCAAAGCTCGGAGACTCTGGCATGTGTTGGATCCCGACCACTGGAAACTCTTGAGGTCTCCGTCCAGTTCTGTTGTTTGAGTGCTGGGAAGCAGAGACAGGGGCACCAAGGAGGTGCCTGGTGGCCTGTGTTTCCCTGGCACCTCACCTATGTCTCCAATAAAGCCTACAAGTCTTGGTACACCTGCTTTACAAAAGCAGGCTGTGTCTGTTACCGCCCAGCCCCTTGAGATGGTGCCAAGGAGATTTTGCCTCTCTGATTAGCAGTTCCCATATAATCTCCTTATGAATTCCCATATTTTCCCTTATGAACTCTTCCAAACTGCTTGAAGATGTTCTGGGTATAATTCTGTTGATGTTTTATTTTTAATTTAATCAATTTCTTCTTATATCTCCTCTTTAGACACCTTTACCCCTAATTTCCACTTCTCCATATTACTGAGAACAGATCAGTATTTTCTCTAAGTGATAACTGTAATAACCTTAATGGAACAAATTAACTTTTTTTTTTCTTCTTTTTGAGGGGGGGTTGCTCTGATATTTAATATCACATCTTGAGGATTAAATGCGTGGGGTTGTTGAGTGAAACTAAGCTCCAGCTCTGGGAAGGGATCAGTCAAACAGATTATCTTTGTACAGATGTCAGATTTATAGTCTTCCTTTACCATAAGATGCGGAATTAATCCCAGACATTGGACTAAGGTGTGACTGGGATTCACTGATGATTCATGGCCAGAGCAATCCATGTTTGTAGCTGCGCTGCTCTGTCAGTAGAGACGAAGTTGCTGTATGTTTGTGACAAGGCTGGGCACTGATTTTGTAGCATTAATTTCAGACGGTGGAAATGCATTAATTACAGCCTCCTCCTTGATTTCTTCTTGTTCTTGTCACAAGGTAGTTGCAGAGGTGGGGAAAATGCATAAATTATTTCGCAGGAGTGCTGAAGACTCCCATCAAAGAGATTTAACAAGAAAAGTGGGACAGGTGATGAGAGCAATGCACAAAGGGGAAGCATCTGACGCTGCCACGTACAGCTTTTGTTTTTAAAGCTGTGCAGATAAATGATGACAAAGAGATCAGATAAAAATGACTGTGATTGACTAGCCCCTTTGTGTTAAGTTTGGGGCCAATGATTTGATGGAGAAGGAGGAGGAAGAAACTCCAAGTAACTAATAGACATCCAGGATATTTTAATCTATTTTTTTAATAGCTTCTAAAATTTCATTAGAATCCAGTGGATGATTATCCTGTGTTATTAACAAGCTTCACTAGACGTCCTGTGGAGTTTAGGAACATTAAAAAATCGCTGTAGTGATGTAGGGCTGAGAAAAACATATGAAAAGTAACCTTTTCTTGCCTCTGGAGTCCGTTTTTATTAAATGAGCTTGGAGGGTATTTTTTCCATTTTGGAAGGAAATGGACTTTGAGAGTAAGACTGTGTGAAACCCCTGAGTATGTTATCTTTTTATAGCACTTCCTTGAACTCCCCCCAGTCTTTCTATGTTCTTCCAAACCAGGACTGTATTCTAGAGAATACAGAGTCTCAGCCACACTCAGTATAACCTCAAAATGTAAGATTGGATAGGACATCTGGTCATCTAGTCCACCCTTAGATGAAAAATGAAAGCAAGTCAACATACCTGTGTCATTTCTGAAAGGTGTTTGCTTGACATGTTCTTAAAAATCGGAAATGATGTTAAGCAAATAACATCTTAGACCACCTACCTCCATTTCTTTACCTCTCCTGTGGGACAGTTTCCCTCCATGTCTATTTGAATTTGCCCTAATTTAAACCCATTTCTTCTTACGTTTGTCTCTACGTACACTTACTTCTGTTTGATATTCCTTTTATAAATCAGAGATTCCCCTGCTCCTTTTTATTACCGCAGCAAGAGTTCATATTGTGACCATAATCTATGAAGAATTTCCGTCTGAATCACCTTATTTGGGATCATGGTTGGTTTTCTAGGTGTGGCAGTTGATATATTTTGTAATAGTGTCTTGTTCTTGTTCCTTACTACCTACTGACTGCAAACTTTACTGGTAAAGGCATTCTGTCAGTGACCATAGTGATAAAAATGAGAACAGTGCTAGACCACAGAACAGTTCTTGAGACCTTATACTAAAAAATATCTTCCATTAGCATCTATCTTTTGAGATCTGCCAGTAAGCCAATTGTAACCCATTTCTTGTATGTTACTGCAATTTTAAAGTCAGAATGCTGTGTGGTACTACTAAGTCACATGCTTTTAAATCCAAGCACTATAATTAATTGATCAATTGTTCTTTAATCCAAAAAAGGGATGGCTTGGCAAAACTCACTTCCATGAGATCATGCTGAAGGGTTTAATTACATTTTTGCTTCAAATTTTTTGTTGATATAGTCTAGAATTCACCATTATATTCTTTACTCTGGATGAACATCAGCTTTTTCAGTTTGTAATTACCTAAGTTCACACCTTTTGCACTTTTAAATATTCAAATGATGTTGGCAGTCCTGTAGTCATTTGAAATTTTCTTTGTTTCTCAAGATTTGTTGAAATTAACATTAGCTTTACTGAGACTTTTTTATCCCTTAAAGTCTCGTGGTGCAAGATATGTCTGTTGTTTTTTAAAAAATGTTTAATTTTAGCAAATGCTACCTCACATCCTCTTTTCATCACAGATGGCAAACTTTCTGTTCCACCCTCAGTATAAAATTCCTGCTCGGTTTGAAATACAGACAAAAATATCTATCCTTTGAAAAAATCTGCTTTTTCTACTTGCCTAAGAACAGTTTTGCTGTGCGCATCTAGCAATACCCACACTGAAAAATGTGCTGTAATTATTTCCAGCTGTATCGGTCATTTCTTTGCCCCCTTCACTCCTTCATTATCAGTCATGTGTATTTAAATTTATATTAATTGCCACTTCCTTTTCATTTTCTGGCTGATTCTATTAATATATTTCATATATAAAAAAAAAATCAACGCCTCGCTGCCACTTCCATAACCCCTTTTAATATTTATTTTTTTATTTTTTTATATTTTTCCAGTACAGCACTACCATGACTGAGGATTCTGGCTTTTGGAGCGTTAAGTAGGAAATTTGAGGACAAATTCGGCTATGGTCTTCTATTAGTATTTCTTGCTTTAAATTTGAGTCCCTGCCAATCGTGTTGACAATCTCACTAGATTGGCAAAAATTAGTCCTTTTAGAAATTCTTATACGGCTGGTCACTGGCGTGTTCTATTTGCACACAGTAAAAGTAATCAGATCATTCTCATAATCATCAGTATCTAAGCAACCACTCATTTTTTAGGTTATCAGTTGACTTTTCTTTGCCAACAAAGTGAGATCCAGTATTAAGTTACACTATGCTGGGTGGAAGATATCGTCTTTCAGTAAATTACCTATTATTCTTAGAATATCTAGGGAAGTTTTATTACTGATTGCACTCATCAAAAAGTGCTCCCAAGTGAGGTCACCTGTAATGAGTTTTTCTGTACTTTACAGGCTGATGCCTATGGATCAAGTCACTGAGATTTAAGAATTGGTAACAGAATAGCACCCAGTCCTCCTTCTTCATGTGGAATTAATGAACCAAAGAGGTGAAGTGGCTTGTTTGCTGACATTCAGTGAGTTGATGGCACATACAGGAGGAGAGCTTATTCCTACCCTTTAACTGTGCTACATCTAGGAAATATCAAAGCACTGAAGACAGAGGATGTGGAAAGTATCAGATTTTTTTTTTTTTTTTTTCAGAGAGGTAACCTTCATCCATGTTCCTAAGGAGGGCTCACCAGGCTGACAGGTTTCAAAAGATTTTAAGGGCCCATTTCTCACTGCAGCATGTAGCCCCTTATAACTTTCTTGGCACCTGGAAGGCACAGAAAATCCTGAGGAGGTGAACCCCATAAGCTTCCACGCTGGAAGGTCCTCTTTTCAGCCTCCTGAATATCAAATACCTCTTTCAGGCAGCACAGAGGCAGTGTGGTGGTGCTTGTCTTCCTTGCAGAGTGCTCCTGCAGCAGCAAATTAGAGCCACCTGCAAGCTCTTGAGAGCCTGCTGAGATATTTCATTCTTGTTAGCCTGGTTGGCTCTTCACATTTTATGCAATTTCTCATGAGTTCAATAAATATTCGCCTAGGATATGAGTTAGGAGAACACACTCTCCTTGTGAGGCAACAGCAAATCACCAAAGTATTGTACACCATGAACTTCTGAGGCCTGAAGTCCAAAGACAAGGGACAGTATATCCATGATAAAAGCTGATACATGACTCGTGACAAAGCTCCAGCACTCTTTTCTGATACATCTTCAGACTGTGTCTGAGGAAAACAGGAAAGATGGAGCTCTAGGCTGAGCTTTACAGAATCACACACTGACAGAATAGCTAAGGTTGGAAGGAACCCCTGGAAGTCATCTGGTCCAGCTTCATGGGCTTCACATTGTCAGCAACAGGAGCACCTCCCAGGAGAGACTGGAACCTCAAGGAGCAACTCATCATGTGTGTGAGATGCTGAGTTGGACTATGCTGTTGAAGCATCAGCTGCTCTGTTACCAACCAGGCCATACTAGCTGGTTTACTCATGTAACCCCTTCGCTTTTAGGGGCTGTAATTTGGTGAGATGCCTGATGCATTCCAACCTGTAGGTCATGAGACAATTTGAAGGTGGTACAGAAAGTCACCTCAGAGCTGCTATTTAAACCCAAGTCTCTTGTCTAGACTAACAGAATTCTGGAGTCCCTCTTCTCATACACCTTTTTCTTTGCCCTGGCTGTAGTACCTGGCTCATACAACTGTATTTGTACATGTACTTGAATATGCTACTCTGTCTTATCCTTGGCACACTTTGGGGATGGAAAACTGGTTCTGCTCCTGAAACTCCAAATGAATATTTAAACACACATTTTTTTTTGTTAGATGCTAATTAATATTATGGATAAGGGATTCTAGGGGATTTTGGGAAGGGAAATGATTTTAAATAGGCAAATTATTTCATTTAGAAGTACATTTGCTGTACATAATAATGGATAGCTTTCTTATGGTGCTTTGCAACTTCAAAGTGCTTTGCAACTATTAATTAATTAACATGCGTGCTCTTTTGGAGGTAGGAAACTAATTATTAACAGCCCTGTCTTGCACACAGGGAACTGAATGATAAACATTCATGTTATTTAAACAATTTAGCCATTGTATTGCATGCCTAATTTGTCTCTGCGAGTACCACTTGTTCATACATAATGTGGATTAATACATATGCAAATGAATAATTAAAATAGCTGCAATCCTACAATGCATGGTGAACAGCATGCATAATTATGTGCCCAGTGCCTTACATTTTATGACTCCCTTAAAATGAGAGTCCATTGTCTTTCCCTGTGTTCCCTGAAAGCCTTTTGAGATTGATATTTGTCCCCAGATGGGAGATGAGGAAAGATGACATGAGCCTCCAGAGAGCTGGTCTCATGCAGTAGGTTCTGGGACGAATCCTAATGCAGTGGAGGAACAAGCTTGGACTGTCTGAATCTAGTGGTGCACGTAGTTATATACATTCTTATGCCAAACAAAACAAAACAACAACAAAAACAACAAACAAACAAACAAACAGTCCCAACTAACGCAAAGGGAGAAGATCAGTAAAAAAATCCAGCCTTGTTTTATCGGTGGCAGACCAGAGATGCAGTAGCTCAGTGGATGTGCTGTACATGAGCTCCTATCACCCACACCTTGTGCTCCTATTTCTATAGGCAGCCTGAGCTAACCCTTACATTAGCCTGTGTCCAAATCCTAGCAATCCTGTGGCAGACAATCTCAGAGTAATTTCTGGGAGTCCTTGTCTCTGCCAAACATCACGCGGGGACGTTATTATGAAGACGTTTGGGACATGGATCTGCTGGAGCAAGAGGCGAGCAACGGGCTTGTGCCCCAGCCAGGGAACTGTGCTCCATGGGTTGTTTGAAGAGGGTGTGCTTCTATTTCATCCCCCAGGAAAACCAAGTGATCACCCTGGAGCACGTGCAAAGTGTGGGCAGGCAGCAAATCTGGATTCAGGTTGCTCCTGAAGAGAAGCGTTTGCAAACCAGAAAAATTAGGTGGCCTGCTCAAGGGCTGGCAGTTGTACACACAGGCTATTTCAGGTGGGTTCCTAATTTTCACCCCAAACTGTTGTCCATGTGGGGCTTCGAATGCTGGTGGTGGTGGCGGATTTGCATCACAGACACGAGCAGATACACAGCTCATCGTGTAGTTCAAGCATCCTCCCGCTGCCGGGAGCAGAAGGCAACGTGTGTAACTTGTGATGCGCTTCCCACCTCGGTGATGAGAAGAGAAGCTGCGCTGTGAGATTTAGGACTCACTGAACAGATCAGCAAGGACATAAGGAGAGCTGAGGAAAGCACCCTTGGGAGGGCACGAAAGGAGTGCGACAGCTGAGGGAGGAAAAGCAACTGCTAAGTAAGCAGAAGCGTTACCAGGCTCAGAGACTTGCAGAGCTTAAAAAAGGCAATGGGAACAAAGCAGCTGGGAGTCTGTGAGAGCCTGTGGGATCCTAACAGAAGTGAATCCATGCTGGACCCCCCCCGCAGGCTCCCAGGACATCCAGTCTGTAGGCTGGTGAGAAATCGCCAACATGTTCTTCTGATCTCTGTGTGTTCCTGTAAGGTGCACCATCCTTATCTTGGCTGCTGACTGTTTGACTAACCATCAATTTTTCACTTTTGCCAGAAATCCCACTTCCTTCCTCATGGCCTTTTCTAACTCAGCATTGCCCCTCTACCTTTTGGGCTCCCCTTCACCTTCCCAGCAATGTCCACACTGCTCTCCTGATCTCCCTGCATTTAACCCACCCCCTAGAGAAAGCCAGGGTTAGACAGTTCACGGCACTTGCATTACACTTGCAGCTCTCCTGCTACCCATATACTGTCCCTCTCCGGCATTTTTCTGCCTCTTCTGATATTCTCAGCCCATTCTGGTGTACATTGATTATCCTGCCCTTTACTTATACAGTTCCTGGCGCACTTGTTTCTGATCCCAGCTGATGTCTCCAGGCATTGCCTTCGTACTGTGATTATTAACAGTAACAACCACATAGCTTTTTAATTTCTTGATGCGTTTTTAAGAAATCCTGTGTTTAGCTCTTAATCCTGGTGTAGATGGCGTGTTCTTATCAATAATTGGCCTATTAAGTTATGGGTACAGCTGAGTAAATTTCATGCTTATAAAAATGTTTGAGCAGGCAATTCACTTAGCTGACTGCAAACTGGTATTTATGTAGTTCTGGGAGAGTAAATAATGCCTGTTCGGCGTTTGCCATTATAGCATTATTTTCTCTCCCGCCTTCCTTTGCTCTCAATTTGATGCAAAGACCCAACATTGTGCACTGTTGTGCCTCCCAGGGGGTATTACATTTCTTCAGCTACTACTGAAATGAGTGGCACTGGGGACCTTCTCTGCCCTCCAAGACTGGGCTCCAGTTCCCAAAGTGTAAGTCTGAAAGGTTATGAGGCTGTTTCTAATATTCATTCCCATTGCAGCTGATGGTGTTCAGTGCAGAACTGATATTGTCTTTGCTTATCCAGCCCCTTTTGTGGGCTGTATTTATGAGACTCATTATCTGATTCATAAATTAATATACACGCTATGTAGGGGAGCATTTTGGTATGCTGGGCAAAGTCAAGATTTCATTTTTTTTTTCTTCTAACCTTTATGCTTGGAATAAATTTTCTGGTTCTATTTTTTTTTTTCTTCTTGTAACTCATTTACAAAACAGCCTTCTGCAGGAAACACTTATTTGGAAGTCATTAAAAAAAGCAGCTACACACTGCTGTAGCCCACAGGACAAGACTACATGTTTGCTGATACTAGTGTTTGCACATCCACAAAGTGAGTATCTTCTAGGTTTTGGTCTCTGAAAAGTGGTCCCAGGCAAAAAGTGTGCAAGTGGTCGTTCTTGAGAAAACACTATCAATTTAGAAAGAAAGCTTTTATTATTTAGGATTTTGTTTGTCTTGATGCTCAAAATAAAATGATATAGGCAGAGATGAAAGTATATGCAAGTACTAAAATTAATTAAAATAGGATTAGTAATGGCACACAATAAAGTAATTAGAAGAGCCTGACCCTGAGACATGGAGGGTTTGTGGAGCTGATGGGACCCTGGCAGTTGCTTGCACTTTGGAACGACCCTTTGCAATTTCCCAATGGGGATCAATAACTCACTGGCTTATACCAAAGCAGTTGCTTGGTTTAGAGTCGCCGAGCACCAAACTGCAGACATGCCATAGTTTGCTTGGAAAAATAAACTGAAATTAGGATGTTGTGTCACGTAAACTGCTTGTAAAAGAGTATGTTGAGCCCGAGGAAAAATGAGAGAATTTATTAATCCCTCTGGAAAGAGGAAGTCAGCTGGAAGGATAGTGAGCCTACATAAATAGCCAACAAACCACGCAAACACATTACAGCACGAACAGCATCTCTGCTGCAGATTACATACATTGATTTTATGGCCCCGGAGTTTCCCAGCCTAGCACATCCTGTGATGAGGATCCCCCTGCCTTTTGCCACGTTGCACCAAAAGTGCCACACTGATACTGACTGACTTCAAACTTTTTGGCTTCCATCAGTGCTCAGATTTTGTTTTCCTGTGCATTTTATTTGCTTTAAGTTTTTTCTCTGCCTTTCAACACCTGGCACGTCATCTCCACCAGTGAGTGAAGTACTGTGCTTCAGTAAAACTAGAATAACTGTGGGGAGTGAGGCCCTTGTACACAAGGATGGGCAAAATCAAGTCAATGACATTTGAGTGGTGAAGAAGTAAGGTCTATGTATGAAGAAAGAAAGGTCTGTGTATTGGAAGTGTGAGTGATTCACTGCAAACACTGTTTGCCAGCAAGTTTTTCACCGAGGATAGCTCTCTTGCTATTTTGCCTAACCAAAAATAACTGAATTGAATTCCAGAAAATGTGTGTGTTAATTCCTGGCCTGCATTTCTCTACAAAATCAGGCCAGATGATCCTAGTAGTCCCTCAGAGATTTTCCTGCATTCCCCCCATTATGATCAATTAGTCTGACCTCTCGCCTAGTGCAGATCAGGGATTTCACTGCGGAGATTTTCTCGCATCAACCCAGTCCCTTCTGCTCTCCAAATCGATGCCTCTGAACTCTCCCAGGCTGACACACGGAGACAGTTGGCAGTGCTTGGAACAGAGGCATCCAGATCCCCGACTCCCACACCCCTGCTGTGGTGCCGCGTTTGCTGTCCCTCATATAGAGCAGAGCTATAGGCGGCAGAGCAGATGCACGGATCAGCTCTTCTGGCTCCAGGGAGCTGGTGGTTCCTCTCTGGCTGCGCAGTCTTAGAAAAGCCAGGGCAAATTTTTCACAATGAATAATTTAAAGTGAGCCTTTTTTTGACCTCATTTTCTATGTGCATCTCCTAGCAGAAAGTTGAAGCTGAAGTCATTTGTCATGGCTGAGTGTAAATCCAAGGGGAGCAGATGGGGGTTTCCCTGCCATGTAGCTGTGCTGGCACTGTGTGCATGCAAATGGACTGCCTCGGATGAAGCAGGCAAAACCTTCACAAAGGAAAAAGTAGCTGCAGCTAGATTTTTTCAGAATCAACCCCCTGAGTTTACTGGTGGGGACTTGTTCTCCTGTGAATCTAGTCTAGGTTTCAGTTAGCCAGAAGGCAATGTCTTCCTCAATTAATTCAACTTGTTTGTTTATTTTGTTCACTTTGAATGTTTATCTCCATGGTAAACTGGCTTTGCTTCTGAGATCTGCTGGTAATGGCTTTGGGACGCACCACGGAAAGAGCTGAGGATACTGCTCAGGATTTTATTAACCAGCTGGTACTTACCATTCCCTCATTTGCATCACTAAAACACATTGAAGAGATCTGGGTGGTTTTTAAGAGGGCAGAGGCTGGAGTGCCAGAATCGTGGGCCACATGTGAATGCTTGGTTAGAAACAGGACCAAGGTGGAGAACATCTTCCTTCTGTCACTGTGTGCTCTGTGTGACCTTCAGAAGTCACTTCATCTTTGGCTCTGGACTTAGTTGTTGGTGAAATGGGTGCAGTGCAGCTGGTCTGGCTGGAAGAGTCCGGGTCTTAGTAAGAGCACACAAGATTTTCAGTCATTTGAAACCTTTACATCCAGTCTAGCATCTTCTCAAAAGATGCATTGTAGCTCCATTTATGGACTCGATGAGGAAATTATTAGCATCGTGTTAACAATCCTTTACCAGGGGGGTCCTAATGGTGATAAAATAGCTTTCTGTTTACCTGGGAAGCCCCAGTTATCTTCTTTTAGCTTTCATTGCTGCGCATAATTGTGTAGCCTGCCAAACAGCAATATTGATTCCAGCGTATCGAGCAGATCAGGGCTGTGTTTGTTGTGCAAATAGCAAAACAGCAGCAGTACTGCAGACAGTAGGAGGAAAACGAGACAACGGTCGGTCTCAGGCATGTGAATTTATTCATTATGCCTGTTTTTTTGCAATGCAGTATGATGAGCTGCCTTTGTCTCGATGCACGTTTTCCATATGAGCCGGAGGCTGCTTTATGCGCTGTGGGGACCTGGGGCTGTTAGCTGCAGGAAGCAGCTCTTGCTGGAGCGTGGCCTTGGAAAGGCTGACATCAGCTCTTAAAGATGAATTATTTAGACAACCTCACAAGCATCTTCTAGCCAAAGCTAAAGATACATCTGCTTGTCACGGGCAGCCATAAATCTGTGACGAGAGCAGAGGGGTTTCCCCGTGACACAGCCCAGCCTGTTGCTGACTGCTGCAATGCTGCACGGCATGAGTTAGAGGAACCGTGAGAAAGGGAATGCTCTCCCCATCCAAGTGATTTGCTTTTGATGACTCTATTGCAGGTAGAATAAATCACACCATGAGCTTCAGCTGGATCAAAATCTCTCACAATTAGACCAGGATTTTGCTCAAGTTCTGGCCGATCAAGTGCGGGACTGAGGTTTCGTGTGGGTCTGAGCCAAAGGTGTTGGTGCTGGGAGCTGTCACTTGTGCCACCCCTAAGGCAGTTTGTACATACTGGTGGTGTCTTTTAATCTGAAAAAAGAGTCTAGTGGGGCTTGCAGCAGTTTAAGCCCTGAGCCAGTACTGACGACTGCATTACAGAATTTCCACTGATGTGGTCATGTTGTAGGGAGTTTCCTCAGTACAAACATGGCCCAAATGCCTTCAGCAAATCGTGTAGCATCCCTGTCTCCTTTGGCTGTCAGTCTGACAAGGTGCTACCTGCCTGCCTTGCATGAGGAACAATGCCTCATCATTTTATCTGTAGCTTCCAAATAATATGAGGTTACAAAGAGAATTGCCTTGGGGTTAGATTCCTCTGTTCTGGGTGGCTGTGAGACTTCTTACACTGTCCTCTGAAGTCCTTTGTTGAGGGAGGTGAGGTGTTGTAACTAGGGAGACCTAAGGGCTGATCTGAACTGACATTTCCTCCCCTCCTGCTCGTGTGAGTATTAATTAATACTTTTTTGTGCTACATACAATATAAAGCAAAATGTGACAGTTAGGTGTTTCATCACTAAGCTTGTTTAAAAGATATTTCTTGGTGTAAAAACTCCTTTTTTGACTGCTCGGTGCTGTATTGTGCAGTGCTATCAAGCCTGTCTGGGGGATTTCTAGCAACAAAACAACAACGACGACAGCAATAATAATAATAATTTATAGCTCTTATATAACCTTTCTTTGCAAGGTTTCCCAAAGTGCTTTCCAAAGGAGGTTAGTGTGTAACAGAAAGAGAAAATGATTTTCCCTGGTTCCCTCCAAACTCACGTGATGCAGGTGGGAGTAGAAGCGAATTTTTCAAGGTTTGTATCCTGGCAGGCACCAGCTAACGCAGGTCAACTCCAGAAATTGAGACTAGGTGTCTGAACTGCTTGTACAGAGAGTTGGGCAGTTTGTGTAGGCGACAGTTTTGAGAGAGCAAAAGGGTCACAGATATCTCACTTGCACCAAGTGTGACTTTTGGGAACTGTTTTGGACTCATTAACATCCTGGGTGGGAAGCATGAAGTAGAGAAATAATGACTCTGGTGCCTGGCTCAGTTTGATGTTGAGTGTCAGGAAATGGTGTATTTACATTGGGAAATGATATATTCTCAGTCAAAGTTAGTCTTAAGTGGGATTAACTATGAGATCATGCCCCACCAGTCAACGACAGTGAAAAACAGGCAGAGGGCTCAGCCCTGTTGGTACTCCAGGACCAAACAGGCCAGTACTTGTCAGGAATAGTCACAAAATAAATGAATATCAGAGACAGGATCAGGCCTAATCCTCATCACAGGGATACAAGGTTTATCCCAGAAACAAAGTACCATCAAAGCAGAGACTGTGAGTGGAAGGAGTCCATTCCTTGAGGTCTTTGAGGACTTTGCACAAAACTGTTGTGACCCTTGAAGCCACAACTTTGAGTGAGGTGGCAAAGTTCTGTACACCGTGCCCCCTCTCAAGGGCTTGGATGCTCAACTGTCAAAACTGTGTTAAAAAGTGAGAAATTGTCAGTCTTACCTGTGGAGATGGTGTTTTTTCATTCGTTATGGCCCAATGGGGATGGGCGTGGGTTACAGGAAAAGAAGGATCCTTGTAGGTGAGAAGAGTGGCAGCAGACATGGGAAGAGGTGGGACATATGGGCAAGCCCAAGAGGAGCACTTTGACCCACACCTGACTTGAACTATTATGATGCTCTAGTGTTTGGCCCTTAGGAGGGATACCTGAGCTGATGACTCTCTGGAGGGCAATCAGGAACTTCTGGGCATGAGTAGAAAGAAAGCACTGAAGTTCAGTCTCTTGGAGAAATGTATTGCTGAAAAGAAACAAGACTGAATTCCCCATGCTTGAGCTGAGGTACTGATTTTTTTTTTTTTTTCTTCAGGGGATTTTATGCTGATTGATTTTGAAAAGAACATCTGAATTCAGCTGTCTGTCAGACCTTCTATTTTTCCCTTTTATTCAATCCACACATTGGTACTTTGAATGTTGCATATTAAATGTCGTGAATGTGGCTTGTAAATACATCATGAGTCAGCATTACCAGCAGATATATGTTGCAGAATTCATATGGAGTGAGTCTCTCGTTTTGTAAGAGCTGTTGCTTCTTCCTTGAGAAGCACATTGTGGTGAGATACATTTCCTGACTGTTCACAGAGGAAAGGAAGAGGAATCACAGAATCACAGAATGGACGAGGTTGAGAATTTTAATTTATTGGGAAGATAAACCGTTTATGGCTAATATCTTAGAATTTCTTTCCCCATTCAATAGCAAAACACATATGCCAGCTCTTGCTGTTTAGAACAAAAGATGAAACACTTTCTGGAAAGATTTAATATATTATTTTAAAAACCATTTGGTTTTGATCTTTTGAGGAACAGGGGATGTACATCTGAGAAGGTTTTAATTTTGTTAAAGAAGAATATTTTTGTTTGTTTGATCTTGCTTTTTGTCTTAGGATATTGCCAATCCCTTGTTATGCATTATTAAAACAGCTAATGAGATACAATTCTTGCTCTAGGGAATTTTCAGTCCTTGCAACCAAAGACTTTACAGCCAAAGAAACTGCAATTAAAAAGATAGACAAATGATGGAAGGAAGGAAAACATTATTGTTTCCAGTCTTGAGATGGGGAGTGATTTACAAAGAGATTAAAGCTTTATATTAGCAAAACTCTTAAATGCTTACAACATGTGCATAGATCCATCCCACAAAGAAAATGAGGATATCTCATATAGTCCTGCTGACCTTGGGTGGCTTCCCTAAAATTGCCTAAAAGGGACACAGCATCCAAATAGCACAAACAGCCAGACATGCACTTATTAGTTAAAGAGATGCTTTTAGATATCTGATATCTAATGCTCCAATTTTAAGCCTGTATTTAAACACCCGCTTGAGCTGGGATTGGGTCAAACACATTTGGGCAGGCATTTCAAGATCTAATGCTGTTTCAACAGTGACCTGTTGTACGGGTACAGCTCTCGTCAGTGCTTCTGTTGGTACTTCTTATTTTCCATGTCCATCTGCCAATAAAGCTAAGAAGTGTCCATCTCATTATTGTGTTATCCTGTCCTAACACTTCCTGATACTCCTTTGTCCGTGGAAGGATATAGTTTCATAATTCTGCGATTTGATTCATCATGACCTTGTAATGCCTACAAAAGCAGATGGTCTGAGCTGCCTGTCCCAGGCATTCAAGAAGCATGACTGTCCACATCAGAAGGTCCCCTTCTCAGAACAAAGTAATCGGTTGCAGTCTCTTTTCCAAACTGTAGGTCCAGCTTACTGATCTTTTCAGTTTCTCGTTCCTGGATATGCCTTTTGTCTACTCCCCTCTTCCAAAGCCTTTAAATCTCTCTGGAAAGGCCCTAAAATGGATGAATCACTGTTTTTTGTTGTTGGTGGTTTTTTTGTTTTGTTTTTGTTTTTTCGCTTACATCAAGTTACAAAATTTTGTCTGGATGTTTTCTGCAGTCACTGCCTACGTCAGATTTTGCCTTTGTTTTGGGGTCTGTAGGCTTTTTTGTTAAGATTTTATCTTCTATGTAAAGGATATATCAGCTGCACGGTCTCTGCCGCAGGACTGGCTGCGTCATTCCTGCATTCATGAATAGTCTCAGACCTGCTGTGCATTGATAATATCTGTGCTCATTGATGACCGTAGCTGGAGCCCCTTTATCTCACTCCCACTGGTTCTAACTCTTCCCTTTCAGATGCTACACAATAAGTCCAAATTTTCCTCTCCCTCTGCATTTTGGGGTCCGACCTCTGAAGGATTTTCTTCTTCAGGGGATGGGGCTGCAGTGGTCCATGTGTGGGACCCACGTCTAGCTAGATGATGGTGGAGGGGCACTGCACTAAGCTGTCACCGGGAGGTGAGGTTGAACTGGGGGAAATGGTCCACCTAGGAGAGATCTTCTGAACATGAGGTCTTGTTACATGCCATGCTCCTCTCCTGCTACAAACACCACTTGTCTTGAGGTCTTTTCCCTTACATTTTGGGGACAGATGACATGCAAATTGGCAAAGCAGTTTTCTTTATTCTGTGATATTTGGGGAGAGAAGAGCGGTCGTAACTGTGCATTTGCAAGTGTTTAAGATACAGGCATCGGTTGGAGAGGAGTCCAATGTAGGTGCTGTGGGATGTCAGTGTCTCTTTTTCTCCTTGGCCCCAGAGGCATAGAACAAATGATACAATGAGACCTGCTCCAGTGTGGCAATGCCCTGCTGGTGCACATACCAGTATTTGCAGCTTAGTTTGAGCACCTGGGCCTTATAAATGCAAATTTTAGTTGAGATTTGTACTGGAGTGCTATTGCTGTTGCTAGATCCGCTGCTCTGGGTTAAGCTCCTGTTGTCACTGACAGTTCCCAAATTCCCTTGTTAGCCTCGATGATTCTACTCCTCAGCATATCCCCTAGGATATTGCCTTAGGAGCAATGGTCCAGCAATCTTTCTAGCTTTGCCATTTCTATAGCTACTCTTTCACCTTGTTTTTTCACCCTATCATGCAACTTGACAGCTTCTATCATAGTACGTGGCTTCGGCTTGTGGCCACTCTGTTAAGATCTTCTGTAGTTTTAACAGGCTTTTATGTCTTGCTTTCTAGACCGATAATTAATTCCTAAAAATGGAATAAGTAAATGAAGAAAGTTCATTTCAGTGTGTCCTTCACAATAACCTCATTTGCAAGAAAATAGTTCAAATATTGTCATTAATCATTCTTTTACGCAATCGGTTAGCCAGCTGACTTTTTTCTATTTTCCCAGTCAATAATTTTATAACAGTTCACCAAAGAGCTGTTTTACTGCAGACTGCAGTCCAGATTGTGAGAGTTGTCTTGTCATTGTATCACAAATGGGAACAAGAAGTCCTAATGACGAAATCAGAGGATGATGGAGGGGATGGTAAAGGACCAGAGGGCAACTCCATCCTGTAATTCTCCAGGGAACACTGTTCACTTAATAATGAGCATTTCCTACATGTGGATCAGGCACCTGAGGAAGTATTTGGTAATCAGGCATGGAGAATTTGTCTCTCCACCTGAACTGACACCATTACAATCAGTTAAGCTTGATTACAATGGGTGTAAAGTGTGAAGTGGGCTTGGCCTGCAGCAATCCTTGCATGGAGCATCCACTGGAGCTGGCAGTAAATATACAGCTATTTATTATTTTTCCAAGTGCAAGCAGAAAGGCTGTTTTTCCTAATTATTTATGTAATTCCACCACATTATTCTGATAAACGTCCTTTCCTCTTCCCCTCTATTTTCACAGAATCACAGAATCATTTAGGTTGGAAAAGACCTCCAAGATCATCCAGTCCAACCATTTTAATTAGCTTGCTGGTGGGAAATGCAGAAGACTTCCCAATCTGTTGTCACATGACATATGAAAAGGATAACCTCTGTGTCTCAGTTCTTCTGTTTGCATTAGAAGCTGCTTGCAGGTTTCCATTCAGCCACAGATGCAATTAATTCTCAGCATCTGGCTGTAAACAGTGTTATGTTTTGCTGTGGCAGAGAGACAGGGAGCCCAATTAATGCAGCCCTGAATGTCTGCTGGTTTGCTTTTGGACCCATTTCTATTTTGTGTTAGAGGACTTAAAGTATAGAGGAAAAAAGAGGAGCAAAAGCAATTTTAGATGTGGTATAGTCTCATTTAATTTTAATTTGGTAAATATGGATGATAAATACTATTGAATTCATGAAACAACTCTATCCCTTCTCAGTAATATGAAGATGGTAGTTACATACACAGAATGTAGTAAAATACTTACAGAACTTCTCTAGTGAATTATTTTCAAAATAATTTGCTGGGGATCTTTAGTCAATCAGTGGAGAATGGGAGCCTGACTGTAGGAGCAGAAGAACATCAAGGAGGCTGCTTAATTTAGTATATGGAGTTAACTGTACTGTGTCTAACCTTAATAGAGGTTGTTGAAAAGTCAAAAGGTTTTGGTGAAGTGTAGCAAGGGTTATCAAGTAGGATTATGTGCTTGAGGGAAGGTCTGTAGAGGGAAGCTGTGGTCTATGTGATGCAGGAGATCAAGAATACCCTACATGACCATAAGGTTTCACACAAAGCTTAAAAACTCCACATACCTAAGACAAAATATTGTTTCTCCCAGAACATGTGGTACAACAGACAAAGGAAGGCTACCAGGACTTTTCTGTTATGCCCCACAGAGAACATCTGTGGAAACAGAAACTTCCCTCTTTTCCCCCTTCTATGTTTTTGTGAATGAATAGCACAATTTTTTGACTATATTGTCCCTTCTTCAACCACTTAAAAACAACACTGTATGAGAAAAAGAACATCCTGCATAATATGCTTGTCTTTGACTATTTAAGTTACATTTGCTCCCATTTCCCAAGGCAGATGCACAAACATTAAGAGTCAAAAAATAAGGATGGCATTCAGTTTAAATTTAAGACACCTAAATGGAGATGCCTAGTAGTCTTAGCTGGCATTTTAATTAGTGGTGACCCCGGGGCTTGGTTCAGATGCCTGTATGTAGGCATCTGACCATATGAGACATCACCATGGAGTGGGCAGCTGCAGGCTTTGAGATTGATATGGGACCTGCAGAAAACCCAAAGCCTTCTGAACTGACAGCTGGAGGCCAGGTCAGATGTGGGGGGACAGGTCAAAGGGCACTGAACAATTAGATGTGAACACAGCATAATCATTGAAATCCAGAGTGACTCAGCTGACCCCAAGCAGAAACCTGCTGACCTTGAGAAAGGGCAGAGGGTGGGTTTGCTCAGCATGATACTGTGCTTTTGTATGTGACTACATGATTCATGGATCTGCATCATTCGTATTGATGTAGGTGGATGGGCATGTGGGGTTGATGGGACCACTGAGGAGGGGGTGGTGGAGCCAGGAAAATAGTGGGATCCCTTTCAGCTGGGGGTCATCATCAGAAAAGCGTGCAGTTGGAAAGGACATTGATTGCATTTGATTACTCTGACTTTTGCTTCCCAGCCCCCAAATTTCTCAGGGCCCACGAAAAAAGAACACAAGTGAATGTTGTCCACCTGTCAACCTTTCTCAAATATTAGGCAAATTTTCCAATATATCCATATATCATAAACAAGACTGTTATTCATATAGTCCCACCAACTCTCTTGCTGAGGCTTTTCAGGATCTGGATCTAAAGGTCTTCAAGTAAGTTCCTGCCACTCAAAATGAAGTCCCAGAACAGTGAGATGTGTCAGGGCCATCATAAGAGCTCAGAAGGAACCTCTCAGGCTTTGAAAAGTCAAGACCCAAGTAAACAAACATCACAAGACTTCTAAAAGTCAGGAACCTACCAGTCTTTGAGCTGTTAGGCTGCATTGGCTTTCTGTTTTCCAGAAGCAGTGACATAGACAGCACAGTGCAAATTACTCCCAAAGGTTATCCCCACATGTTTTCCTTGCAAGCAGAAATGTAATGGAAGGTCCCAGTGTCACCTCTTTGGCACAAGTAAGAAAATGTCTGTGCTCCAGGATCAGGCACTTCAATTGCAATTCTAAGTCACAGAAATGTTTTTCCATTTTGGACATGTATTGCATTTATAGGTTGACCCTGACTATTCTCTGTTGAAGTTTTGTGACACTGATAGACCTAGGGGGGATATTCTGAAATGAGCAATTTCATGCAGCAAAAGGAATGTTTCACAGAGCGTTTCATCTCAAAGAGGCCAGAACTCAATATTCAGGTCTGACATCATTCTAGGAATCAAATCTATTTTGAACCTTTCCCAGCTGTAGGTGAAAACAGCAGCTTCTGCAAGTTGGTTGCACAAAAGTGTTCCATGTAAGAAGAAAACAGACTTACTGTCATCTGACAGACATCTGTCCCATTTTCCCTCCTCTGTTTGAAAGATTCTCATCAGAGACCAGGAGACGAGTCTTTTCTTGGTGACACTTGCTGGGAACGGGAGTAAATTTATCCTTAATCACAAATGAGTGTCAGTGGTAACATTATCAGAAAAAAAAAAAAAAATTGAAAGTAAAAACGGTTTTGTATGTTCTGAGGTTCTCCATCATCCTTTCTGCTAACTGCTATTTTTTTTTCCTAGGCTTGTTAAGTGTTCCTAATCAATAAATAAAGTTCATTTACCTGAGCAAGAAAACCACATAGTCCTCACTGGTCTTACACCAGAAGATGATATCAGCAGCTGAGCTGCAAGAAAACCAAAGCTTCTTCACTATGGCAGATTTCAATGTTTTCATATACTTGTCTGTAACTGGAACTTAAAGTTAAAATTACAAATTTTTCATTTTAGAAAGTGTTCAGGAACATTTTCAATTGAAAACAACAAAACAAGAAGTATCAAGTTCTATGACCAAACTGAAAAAGATTGTTGACTCATCACTGATGCTGCTTTGAAAATGATTTTTAGTCAAAACTGACATTCCTGAATTAAAATTTCTTTGGATATCTTGAGGGAAGGAACATTTGAGGGAAGAATAAACTGCTACCCTATCAATCTTATTTCACTTGTGTCAGCGTTCCCAAAGTTTGTGTCTTAAATTTCCTCTTAAGATGTTCAAAACAGGTCATTCAGAGTCCCACCAGTACCCAGCTGAGATGTTCCAAAGTTAACCAAACCACAGCTGAAGCTAAAGATGCCATCTGATACATCACCAATGTTATTGGATTGCTAGCTGCAGTCAAGAGCTCTAAAATCTGATCTTTGGCTGAAAAAGCAAATCACAGAAAATAGCTGAAACACATCAGCATTTCAGCTATTTTCTGTGATTTGCTGACAGGAGGGAAACCTTCCCAATGTGAACCAGTTGACTGATGTACTATTTCCATGTGGCTTTAGAGAGCCTGATGGAGATGTGTAAGGTGGAATGTCTGTATTTATGTCTGTGGGTTTTTACTCACATACACTGTCATATCGATTGCTGATGTCAACAAACATAATATACAGCATTTAATATCTCATTTTGGCATCCTCAGCTGACTGCAGCTGAGAAAGTAGTACTGAATGTTTTATTCTGAGTGCTGAAGGAACCCACAGACAGGATGTAGAAGGCCTGCCCTGGAGAAGCAATGCCCAAAGAGCTCATCAGAGACCACAGCTGAGCCAACCTTAAGGGCTACATCTACACTGCTGTGCCAGGTAGTGGTCACCTGGGCATGAACTGTGATACTAAGCTGTCTGACAGTGTAAATGTACCAAGAGGGGCCAGAAGAACAAGAACACAGAATTTTCTGCAAGTACAAGATGCTTTATGTATGTCAGTTGGGTGAAAGTAATACCCATCTCCCCCTGCCAATGCCTACCTTACCGCTCCATTCAGCCATGAATAGGACGTTGTGCAGCTGCAAACAACTGCCTACACACATCCTGTTCAAGGTTTACAGTATAAAGTGTTAACATATTTTAACAGATCAATAGATTAGACTTTTCTTCCCACCTCTTCCCAATGACTGATTCTTAGATCTAACAGCTCAAAGGTGATGGAGTTTATAAAATGGAGGACTGAGGTTGCGATGTTACACAGGCACATCTTTTCCCTTTCTGTTTGGGCACCCTGCTCTCTTCACTACCTGTGAAAAAGCCCAACTCAATACAAATAGAGACGAGAAGAGTAAACAGAAGCTTCTTGTTATCAACCAGAGTACAGTGGAAGCACAATGAAATCAAATTAAAATAAACCACTCCATTTTAAATGAGCCTCTTTCCATCATATTGTTTATTGTATATTTAGTCTAGGGAATGACATTTCTCTGAATATTTATCCCATTCTTCCCAAGAGCTGCCCCATGCCACCTGCTTCCACATGTACAAGATGAACACCCAAATGGAGAGGCAAACCTTTGAAGCATTAACATGGGGCAAATTATACTCTGGCAAAGGGATGCACATGAGAATGCCTTTTAATTTATGAGAGGTGAGAATGATGTCATTTGAAGGCTAGGCACTGGAGAACACTGCACAGATTTGTCACTGATTCATTCTTACTAGGATATTCTGTTCAATTAAGTGTTTATGTTTAAGTACTCACACAGTACTCACCCTTAACACAAATCCAGAGGTCTTTGGGCACATAAACAAAACAAAACACAACACAACACAACAAAACCCAACCCAACCCAACAAAACAACAGTTAAGAACATTGTCAGCTGAGCACTGTGGCTTTACAGCACGCTTCAGTACTTTTGATTTCAGCCTGGAAGAGCACCTTTCAATGCTCAGCTTTGACACTGCCTTGCTGGCTAGCCCAGAGCATGGCACGACTTCCCCAGCGTAGGTGGGATATTGAGCCTTCCTTTCCTGAATGCTTCAGATGTACTGATGAAAAGTGCAGTATGAGAGCTTGTTTAGGAAGCCTGGCCCCACTCGGGAAGGTGGGAGTTGTTTGCTCAGCCCCTGCTGATGCACCTATCTCAGCAGGTTTCTTAGCTCAGGCTTGGTGCCACGCTAGCTGCTGCTAGCTGGCGTCTGCTTGCCTCAGGGTGAGCAAAACAATGTTACACCTGGCTGGAAAAAACTATTAACAAACCCATACCTGCTTTGGTTTGCAGGCTTCTCCATGTTACGTTTGGCTAGCATATTATGAATACACAGCATCCTGCAAAACGCCAAGTGCAAGCTCAGAACAGACAGCTTCCATGCAGAGTAACTCAGACCTATAACCAGATATGTTGGCGTGGTAATATTTTTCATGTCTGTTACTGTCAGCACTTCGCAGTCCCCTTTTCTGCTGGGTTTAATGCGGTTCTGGGCATGCCCTTCCTGACCCCAGCCCTGCTTCCTTGCAAAAGTGAGGAGAGAATCGCCTTTGACTGAATTGGCAGCTGGAAGTGGTGCCGCAACTGTTAATTAATGAGCTGATTCTCAGCTGCCTGAAGAAAAAGTCACACGTTATATTTTGGGGCGATTGCATCAGCACGAGCAGTAGGAGCTGGCAGAGGCAGGAGCAGGCGATGGGAATGTGGAGCTCACCCAGCTGGTTCAGTCAGGATGCAAAATCCCCCTTAATCCCCAGTGCCTTGGAGCTTCAAAGTCTCAGCTTTCTCCTGCCTCTTAAAATTTATACACTAGCTGCAACAAGGGACTTAATGGCTAGAGCAGGAAGCTACTAATTTCTTGTTCCCCCCAAACTGCTGCAGTTCTTTATCCTCTAGTAGCATCAAGTTGGCAGGTCCAGGTGTTTTGAGCTCATTTTGTGTCAGATATAGGCAGAACTGGTACTGATGTTTGTCGTTAATGCTAGTTATAAATATTGCCAAAAGGTTGATAATTGGGTCATATTTCCCCAGCTGGAAGTCTGCTACCAGAACTTCTTAAATTTTCAGAAAAAAACGACAAGCCATTTCAGGAAAAGCAATTAGGATTTTTGTCCCCCATGTTAAAAAAGGATGCTACATGGGAATTTATAGCATCTTTATGAATGTGGAATCAGTATTGGTAAGAAACATTGCCTTTATGTCTGGTATGTTCTGTTTGCTGCTCCCATAGGAGTGTCCATAAATGGAGAAATTGTAAGTTTTGGAAAATCCTGGTCTCTCAGAAACAACAACAACAACAACAACAACAACAACAACTCTATAAAATTGGGCAGCTGACTTATTCCCAGATTCTGACAGCTCTGGTTTTGCTGGAGCTGCAGGGTCTCAGCTGGACTCCCCTGGAGACAATTTCTTCCCGGAGAGTGGCAGGAGGCTTGGAGGGGAGAGCAGGATGACTTTCCTCCTTGGTGCCCTGGAGAGGAGGAGGACTGGGTGTGTGCGTGGGAGGAAGTGGGACAGCACATCTAACTTGCAGAAGTGTTTATCGCTTCTAGTTGCAGCCAAAGTCAATGAGAGCTGTGCTGTGGACTTACAGAAAGTCTGAGAAAAATGAAATCCCATGTCCTTATTATGAGATGTCAAAAATTAAATCGTTCTTTTGATCCAGTCCTCTGGGCCCCAGTTCCCCCCTCAATAAAATAAATCCAGGACCACTTTCATGTGACAGCAGAGTTATGAAGAGACATCTGTGTGTGTCTCTGAAACCTGCAGAGGTATGTAGCACTGGGTGTGAGGAAACTAATAATCTTGCTTTCCTAGCAGGGTTTTGAAGTGTGCAGCAAGGTTATACATGGTGCAGGTATAAGGAAATGTTACATAGAGTTTTGTCTACTGTGCCCCATTCTCTCTGTGCATTGAGTTGTGAACACTGTGAAAATAATAATGTATGTTCATTTGTAATTAAAGGCTTCATTGCAATGCATGAGCACAGGGGAGTCAAATGAAGGTTTATGTGTGTGCAATTATTGAATAACTTTCTAAATTATAGCATCTTGCTAAAGCAGCTAGAGGATCAGGCTAATTTACTGAGTGATGGAAAAGGTCTATAATACCATTCTATGCATAGGTATTCTTACTCCCTACAACATGATTTTATTTTCTTTACAAAGTCTCAGGATATTTACTTCATTTTAGCTGTTCTGGATTCAAAAAAAGAAATGTGAAAATAATCCTTAGTCTTTTCTCCAGGGTGGAAACTAGTTGCTAATTTGCATTTTTGTATTACTTGACACCAAGGCACCAGTCTTGGTGGCCTTTTGATCTTACCCTATCAAATATAATACGTAATATTCTGAGCTTCAAATTAAAGTGTAATTGTATGTTTATGTATAGTATGAACATGTGTTTTAAAGAGCTCTGTCCTACAGTTTATTATGTGAGGCTTGGTCATAGTTAAATGAAAAATATCCTTTTTTTTTTTTTCTATGGAAATTTTTAACATCACGTTTCTCAGGATGTTTTTACACAATTTAACACAGTCCTTTTCGAAAATCTCAGAAGCTGAAAATAGTCTATACATCAAATATGGACCATATGGATTTAATTTCTACTTCTCCATGAAGACATAGTATTGGAGAAAAGAAACAGAGGTGAAATCTTGGCTCCATGTAAACTGAATTTCTTTGTAGCTTTAAATGAAAATGGAATTTTGCCTTAAGTGTGGGAAAGAGAATTTAGTTGTAAACATGATGCCTTTGTCTGCTACATTTCATTCGGAAACAAGAAGGTTCATACAGATATTTTTAGCGTCACCTGTATGTTCTTATCTTTGGCTTCTGAAATTGGTGCTGTTATGCAAAAGCAGTATCTGCCTTCCAGTTTTCATGCACAGAAACATCTATAAGGCTGAGATATGCCGGAAAGGATAAATTAAGTTAGAAAGTTCATCCAAACACAGCTGAGGGATCTGGGCAGTTAATTCCCTCTGACTCTGTATAATCCCCATCCATACAGAGAAGACCGTAAAATCGGTTACTGCATTCCCCTACTCTCGGTGGACATTGGAGAAGTCAGTCTTTACTCTGAATATGAGCATGAAACTCCACTCTTTTCTTGACCAATTTAAGAGCCCTAGGCAAGGTTATGTCAGCATAAATAGTCTTTGTGTGCTTGTCTGCAGTGACCTTTGCTGGGCTCAGAGACGAGATCACTGTGCTGAAGCCTTTGGTTCCATGTAAGTGAATTGGGTCCAAGTGCTCTAGCCACACAAAATTTCTCTTCTCTGCTGTAGCAACCCAATTCCAACATGGACAACTTGCCACAGTGCTTTTAGTCTCCAGCATCCATATGTCATGTTCTTTTCCAAAACAGCTGAGATAGGAACCCGAGAAAACCCTACTAGGGGAGGATAGTCATATGGGCAAGTTCTGGTGCACCATGCAGACAGTTAGCAATTCCCAGAACGGCCACCAGGTCCACATGTTCTCTGTACAAGAATATGGACGTTTGAGATCATCTTTCCTTGGTCCTTTTCAGGCATTTAAGGTCCTTCATACAGGCAATTGTCTAACATTACCCTCTGTTCCTATTGTCAAATTAGAGACAGAAAGAGCAGCATATGATGAAGAGGAAAATAAGATTTATATGCCTGGCAAGGCTGCTTAGATTCATTGCTATAGTGCCTAGCAACGTCTCTCAAGTATGAAGACCTTATCTAATGGGCGCTGTGCAAACAATGCAAAACATGTAACATAAACCCTGCCCCAGGGATCTTACAAGTTACACACGGCTAATAAGTAAAGCAGATACCTGGAAGGTGAAGAGAATGTGAGAAGTTATGCAGAGATTTTTGACTGCTATCCTAGCCTAAGGAAGCAGGCAGTAGTTTTAGGAATCTTTATGTTATATTGTTGGATGCTGAGTCTTTTCTTAGGTGCAGAACATGCCAAAACATTGACTTAAGTTTGTCCCTAGGTATTGCTTCGCTTGTCTTAATAAACCTTTAGAAAGACATGAAGTGTAATAGTGGCATAATTCTGTTTTTTGAGTTCCGGAGGTCCAAAATCTAATAAGAGAGGAACACTGCATTGCATGTTATTTATCTATATTGGGTGTTTGATCCCAAGTATCTCCAACAAATAAGACCAGTTCACAATAAAATAAACAGAACAGAGTAAAAGAAGAAACACTCTGCAGGAAAACAAATTCCTGATCTGGGCACAAATTGTATTTATTAGAATTATTAGTGTTATGGACTTTGAGAAAATACAATATCAGAAGAAAGCTTTCAGTCTGTACAGCTGTAGATGAAGGACTAGTTAGAAAGAGTCTGTTTCTAAATCATGCAAATGGACTTGCTACAGATAAGACTAATTTTTTAAAAGCTAGCTAAAAGTATTCATGTTCCAAGCATGAATGACAATTTAGAAGGTAGAAGCTTCGAATGTCCACACATTCACAGCACTCTTGTGTGTATTTGGGGATTGTCCGGCAGGTTATTAGGATATAAGTAAATACATATTCTTACTCTAATAAAGAATGCACTGAACTGGAATCAGAAACCTGGTTTCTGTCACTGAGTCTTTTATTGATTTGTTGAATATTAGAACTTACTCATTATCTCTCTGGGCCCCAGTCAGTGTATAGAGAGACTCATGACAGAAGCGTGGTCCAAACAAGATGACACTGTCACCACAAGCTCCTGAGAGGAGTGGCTCTGAGCACTCTGCATTGTATGGACACAGGTAGGATGCTGTCTTCTGCCAACCAAAAGAAGCATTTTTCTCCAAACCTGACAATTATTGAGCCCCAAAGTGCTGGAACTTTTATGGGGAAGAGCTCTTTGGGAAGCTTGAGTTTATAGATGAAAAATCAGATTTTTCTCAATCTCTTTTGCTTGGTTGAAAACCCAGTTTGTCATCAAAAGAAGTTGTTGAGAGAGAACTTTTTACCAGCTGTACCTCAGTCTTATTGGAAGAGACAGGTAGTTCCTGTGAACAGATGTAGAAGCAGAAGACAGCAGCTAGGAGGTAATCATCTGTGGACTTCATGGGCTGCGCTGCCTTCAGGAGTTCCTGATAACTCTGTGTTCTTCTTCTCCTAGAGTGTCCTGAGGCGTGTATATGTATGCTGAGACCAGAAAGATGAATGACTTCTGAGGTATCAAACTTTGGCAAATTCCTTTAAGCTATCTCTCTCTTTAGTTTTGGAAAAAAAAAACAAAAAAAAAAAAAAAGATCTGATGAAACTGAAGCATGATTTGTATTATGATGATATTATATTTCCTTAATGTATTTCATTAATACACTCACCAAGTTCTTAGGTTGTGTGCATGGCTGAGAATGTTTTATTGGTTATTTCTATGAATAAGATCCATTTTAATGGGAGCAGAATATTTATTTTCTCACAGAGGAATTAATATGGCATGCTATAGTACAGATTTTGATACATAACTGTATTCACTGCCACTATAATCTGATTTAGGATAAAATATAGAAGTACATCAGGGAACATCTGGGTTTATAGCTTTTAAATTTAGTATAATATAAACTCAGCTCTCTCACTGAGAATTAAAGTCATTGTAGGACAGAAAATTTTTGAACAAAGAACAAATCCATTATTCAATATGCAGTGCTCCAGACACAGTGTTTTTCTCAGATTCATTGCCTTTTTGTGATGTTGCCTTTGTTTGACAAAGACCTTTTTTTTTTTTTNNNTTTTTGGCTAATATGAAAATAACTTCTCTGCAATGGTGTTCTTCATCTTTTTTTTTTTTTTTAACTTCAGGACCATCTAAATGTTTTAAAGAAATTTAATGTCCATGTAATGTGATACTGAGAAGCCAGAGGAAGGAACAATAGATCTGAGTCACAAAATCTTTGTACATTTGAGACAAATGACATGTTATGGATGGCACTGTAACCTACACAGTAAATACCAATAACTTGTTAATTAACCCATTCCCAAAAGAACTGAATGTCAGACACATTTTAGGCCTGGTCAAAGGCCAATTTTAAAAACGCATCAGAAAAAGTAAACATTCAGGAGTCACTCCAAGATGCACTAAAACTTGCAACAGTGCTCCTATCTGTAGGACCAAGGCTATAGAGCTCACTGAAAGAGGTGGACACAGCTTCTGGAAACTTCAGCATATATTAGGTGAAAAATGTTTCTGGAAATCAAGTGCTTGGTTTCCTGTCTAAATGTGAATGAAGCAGTTCTGATCATTGTGGCCCCAGTCTTGGTTTCTTCTCTGGTCCAAGGCTGTGTTAGACCCCAGGGAGAAGCCATGGGCCTTGTTTCCCACCCTTTAGTTGAGTGGTAGCCCTATCAGACAAAAGAAGTTGACTTCTCCTCCACTTCACCTAACCTAAACATAAATCCCAACTGCTTCCCTTTAAATTGAACACAATGTTTTTCAGTCTGCTTCATCACCTCTTGTGTTACAAAGGGAAAAAGAACTTCTCTGAGGCAAAATCTTTGTAAAAGGATGGTACATGAAAAGTTTTTTTGAACTAACAAATGGACATCAACTTCCTTTTTGTTTTACCCAGATACTTTTACATTACCCTTCCAGTTTGGAACAAGAATGCCCTACTACAGCAAATATCCCAACCACCTCTGTTTACTGTCTTTTGTTTGCATAGGGGATCACTCATGCATAAACTGGATTTCTTTCAAAAAATGCATCCCCTGAGCACATGTAACACACTCCACACACTAACCAGCATTTAGTCCCATGGCCCAGACTAGAGCCAATCTAATATAAAACCTCCTGACATGCACAATGCAGCGACATCAGGTTCTTGGCACCAGACTGCAAGTCTGATCTTCCTGGGCTTGCTCTACTTGCTAATGTGGACGTAGCCCCAGAGTTTGTTTTGCAATGTTCTAGTAGATAGCCTCCCACATTCCTTTTATATTAGGGTCCCTGTCCATATTGGACCTTTCATATTTCAGTATATGTTCAGATATTTTTCTCATTTAAGTGAATAATGAAGTGCATAATGGCCTCTGAACTCCTGCATTTATAAAGGGGCTGAAACAGAGATCAAAGCTTAAGACTCCAGGTTCTGTTGTCGGAGGTCATTTAGAAACTGCAGGATGTGTCACTGGGGTCCGAAACCTCTGTCACACCCATGTTCATTTAGGTCATGGAGCAGACATTTTGTAATATGCAGTGCAATATACATTTGCATTATCAAGACATCAGAATGTGGAAGTTTACGTGAACTAGACTAGAAGAAAACAGAGTTTGTAATAGAGATAAGAATATACTGTCTTTGGTTATCTGCACAGTAGACATATCTTTTTTGGGACTTGCCACTTTGTTGAAAGCTTGAACAATGTAGAAATGTAGCTTGAACAATGTAGAAAGCTTGAACAATGGTTTGAAAGTATATTTTGCGGTTACTATTATGAACAAATGCAGTTTTTAGACAAAACTGCAGCTTCCTGCTAGATCTGTGGTGTATCCAAGGACATGTTTTGCCCTGCAGATACCAAAAGGAGGGAGACAAATCGTGATACTAGGATGAACAGAGCAACCTGAAACTAGCTCATTGAACTGCAAAGTCAGGTGTGCTTCGTGGACCAGCGGAAGAGCACTGATAAATAGCATCTGCGCTGCCATGAACATGAACCTTCTTATTTGGGAACTACCTGTGTAATGGCCAGTCTGTGTCTGGTTTGTTGTAATGTCCATAAATAGTTGTAGTAACATGAAGGGCTTCTAAAGCAAATGGAGGAACTGCCTTAGACATGGGAAATCACATTTGGGTGGTCAGTGCAGATCAGCTTGTCTGAATGTTGTTTTAGTTCAGTCTGAAAGTAGCTGAAAATTTGTTTAAAAATTCTTTTCACAGAGCAAGCAGACAGCTGAAATCACTGCTGTTCAGTGGGTTCCAGAAAGAAACTTTTGTTGTTGTGATTGATCTGAAGAGTTCAGAAAAACATTTGCTTTCCACTGTTTTCTCCCTCGTTTTGTTGGTGGCTCTGTATTTTCTCCTGTGATCCCAACTTCTGTTTGGTTCTATTTCATCACTGAAAAAGAAAGGGTGAGACAAAGAGAAAAGACATGAAGAGGAAAAAGAGATGTCATTAATTTAAAATTTTGTTGGAAACCTTTTCATTTTTAATGCAGGTGGGTTTTTTTTTGACACCCAAAGGAAATACTTCATTTTTAACAATCTGTAGTGCACAGACTACCACTTTCAGCTTTTCCTATGGAAAATAAATGAAGTGAGGCTAAAGTACTTCCTTAATATGCAAATATGCATAACTAAACTCACAGTACTTAAGATTAAAAGATGAAGAGACCCAAATCTCCCAAACAAAAAACTTAGGGATATCTCTGCAGCTGGCCTCAGTGCTGACTCCATTGACCAAAGATGCTAAGGGCAATCTTCAGCCCTCTGAGACATCAGAGCTGCCCTGGGGTATCCAGCCCAGCCTCCATCTGCCTGTGCAGAAGGACATAGCTCTCTCAAAGTTCCTCAGATGCTTCAGAGCATCTAGATGGCAATAGCAGCCTATATTTAGGCACCTGACCTGAGCACTCAGGATATCATTCAGCTTCAAATTCAGACATTTGAATGTCTACAATGTGCTCTAGGTGTTTATACTCTCATAGAGAATGGAGGTCTAGGTCTGAATTTATCTACACAGACATCTAATGTTATCTGAAATGCCCAAGGATCTTTGAGGCTTCTCTGTGGGGCTGGCAGACACCAGCATGGGTGTGCAGAATTGCTCTGTGAACTCCCTTGGCTGTGATGGGTTTCCACACACTGCTCCCAGATGGACACCTCCAGTACAGGCATTTATATGGAGTCTCAGTCTGGAGCTGGCATTTCCCCAGGTGGCATCCATGCTATCACATCCCGCATGCTCAGCCAGGACCAGATGGGGAAAACACTCACGGTGCACTTTCTGCAAACCAGACCCTGACCATTGAAGTGGCAACTCAGATTAATGTCAGTCTTGTCCTTTCTTTTAACAGCCATTCTTGATACATCATGAAGGAGGAGAGCCAGGACCAGGACAGCATAATGATGGTCTCACTGTGCTGTGAGGAAGGAATGTCACCCTTCCCTTGAACCGGAGGGCTGTTGACAGTTGTGGCTAGGTGACTCCCACTAGCTGTGCCTTTTAGCCCTGCTGCTGCTCTGAGTTTGGCAGGCAACAGTTCATAAAATTGATTTATAAGGGAAGAAGTCACAAGAAATCCATCTTACACAAAACACTTCACCTTGCATCTAACTAGGAGGCCAGAGCAACTTTCTGGCATCTGTTCACAGCCTACTTTTTGGAATAGTGAGTGTGTACATCTGCATCATTCTCTGAATTGCACTGAAGGAAGATTGCACTGAGCAATCATCTACGTGTAGAGATACTTGCCTGACTCCCTGAACTGCATCAAGGCTAGTAGTCTCAGGGATGTAAAACACCCTCTAGGTGAAGAGTGGATAAAAGTTGATCTTTAAGTATCTCAGAAGAATTTGTCCTAGAAAGAAAACTTATTCCTATATTTGAAGGAGGAAAGGTAATCATGTGAACATCCAGGACAGAAAAACCTTGAGAATTTGTGGAATCCAACCCTAGGTTACAACTATTTTCTGTTTTCTCTTGCAACAGATAGGGAAACGGGCGTGTCACAACTACAAGATTTCCCTGGGGACCCACAACAAGAGGTGCTGATGTGAGCCTCACGCTTGCATCTTCAATCCGCATCTGTCCAGGAGTCAGGCTGAAGTAGGAGTGTGTTATGGCACTCCTTTCTCGTAAACCCTGAAATGTACCAGGAGACTGTGCACAGTTAATTACTGAATATCAGTTTAAACTTATCCAGGTAAAACTCCTTAGTAAGAATGCAGGAACACTCCAGCTTAGGAACCCTAATAAAGAAAATGCATGTATTTCCTTTACTCAGTGAATGAAATAAGGTGGAAAACAGCTCTGTTCTCCATGAAAATCATGATGAGGATTAAAAAAATGCAACCTCAAGACTAATTTTCTAAGTTTCAAACTGTTAAATATTGCACAATTAATATTTTTGTAACTTTGTAGCCCTCCCACACAGGGGAGGGATAGATTATGAGCCTCCCTTCCACACTATTCCTGATTTATACCAGTGTGAGATTAGAAGCTTTAGAGGTTCACCATAAAAGTGCTGACCCAGCCACTTGTGGGGCTGTGATAAATATTGCGTGAGATATCCATACATGCAGAAATCTTTTATGGAACATTAATCACAGCTAACTTAATGATGTGGGATGTTTTACTATTTTGTAAGTACTAAATGATTCATTAAATAAGCTGATTTACTCTGAACTTTGACCCAAACTTTTGGTAGGTTGAGAATGCAGAGACGCAAGAGCAGCAGAACTTCATTTTGAGCATGAGTTTTTTTAAGGAAAGGCAGTGGGCAGAGATCAGCTTCCCTCTCTTTTGTTCTGTCCCTTTTTCTTTTGCATAATCTTTCTCTGGAGTTCCTAACCTAAAGAGGGGCTTATGGACCACTTAGACCTACAAAGGGTTAATGCTCACCCCTTTAATTTATAATGATGGACCTCAAACAGTGTGGTAGCACATCACATATTCCCTTAGTTGCATATCTTTACTCTTCTCAGCACTCTTTTCCAGCCTCAGGCTTAGACAAACCCTTAGGTGATGTTCATCTGAGTGAATGCAAAGGCAAGCATCTACTTTGAGATGTATGGCACTAAACTTGCTGGCTATACACAAGCCTTTCTTCAATTAGTAGGGGAATGTAGACACGAGCTTTCAGGTTTTGTAGCCATCAGTGGCAAATTATGCTCAGATGTTAAGTGCCTGCAATTTAGATATCCCACTTTTGGTTAGACCACTCCACATCTGAGCTTCCTGTCTAGTCAATGAGGAGAGACAGGTCTTTTGGGAAAGATTTCTCTTACCCTAAAATAGGGCAGAGAAGCTGTGAAAACTGTGATCTAACTGCATCTGCTTCTCTTCACTGTTTGTAAAAATAAAAAATAAAAAAAATTGCCAAGGCAAATTGCTCAGATACTGCATCTATTGATAGATGAAGTGATCTCATCCATTAGCATTAGATTCAGCCACATGGACCATGTGAGATGCCCTAGGACATCTTAGCTGCCCCCAGTTGCCCCATTTGGGAGGCTCAGAGCCTGTGCCATACAAGCCAGCCGTACAGATGTGTCAGGGCCCCTCAACATCTCCAGTGACACCCATACATGGATACATGGGTATGGGTAAGTTAATTGATGTGTTAATGTCCTTGGTGACTTTCATTTGTACTGCTCCCCACACCTCGCAAGGTTTCTATTAGAAATACAAAAACCATCCTAGTTCTCAACATTTTAAGAGAGAAGGAACCTATTTTTACAAAAGTCTATTGCAAATACAAGAAATTGGAGTCAAAGCTGGTCTTCTGAACTGTGGTCTCCAAAATAAATAAATAAATAAATAAATAAATAAAAAAGGCTTGCAGCTTGCAAACCAGTGGCATTAAAGTGAGAGGAGTTCTGGGCTTCTAACTGTGCAGGATCACAGACATCTTCACCATCCTGTGGAACATGGCTGACCTTCACATGTTTGTTTCATTCCTTGGCTGTTTCTGCTTACTTGCTTCCCACAGTTTGATTTACCTGGGAAGTGCAGGAACTTTCTCCTTCCTACTGCCCCAGCAAGCAACATCTGATGAGCTGCATGCATCTGCCAGCTAGAGCTGCTGGCACAGATCTCTATTGAGCAGGTGTCTTCATTACAGTTTCATGTAACAGCTGAACACCTGTGTGGCATAAGTCATTCAAGGATGAATGGAAAGTAGGACTATGCTTATATAGAAGAGTGCCTCTGGTTTCAGGCTCTTTCTCCTCTAAAGATAGTTTAACTTCTGATGGAAAATGCAGAAACAGAGAATTTGGGTGTCACATGCAGAGTTCTTTGTTTTTCATTGGGGCTTTTCTTTGGTTCCATAAGGCCCTTACTAACGAACAATTGGCGTAACTAAAACAACAGGAGTTTGTGACTGCACCAGATCAGAAAACATACAGACCAGCATGACAATCAGAGCTGATGGAATTTCTTATTTCATTTTGTAAAATGTTCAGTATATATCATGATTTAGACTTGATTCTCCATATTGGGGGTAACTTGACCACAGAAAATCTGTAACATAGGAAATAATGCATGAATGCCTTCTTATTTGTCCTAATATTCTCTAATGTCCTAAACAAAAGGTTTAGAGATAGCAATCAAGTCAGCTAATTGAGAGATAAAATACAGAAAACCTAGGCTGCATTTTAGCAATGTTGGAAACTCTTTCTATTCCTTTTGTTATGCCTTCCATTTTCCTGTCAACTCCTGTATTTTTAAATTCTCTTAATATGTAACTGCATAGAAAAACTCAGACATTAGGTTAGCTTAAAAGAAAAGCAACCTTGTAAACATTTTGCTGGAGGTTTTAAATGTTAATGAGCCAGAGTGAAGTTCTTGCTGTGGGCAACCCACGCATCTCTGAAAAGTGTAAACAGCAAGGAGGAAGGGGAATTACAGCGGACGGTACAAGGTGGTATAATTATCTATAACAGGCTGGAATTACTGAAATGAAGATGTAGGCAGGTTGCAGGGGAATGATTGGGAGCACTGACATGGTGAAGCTGTGGAAGAGTCACCTAGGTTGCCTGGACTAGTTTTGTTGCAATGGTAGAAATTGACCTTTAAGAAGTTGTACAGCAACAAGGGGTGTATTATGTTTACAGAGTGGTCTATACCTCTAGCCTTCTCTCTTTGGTCCCATTGCTGCTGTGTGATAGGTTTGTGTCTGGTGGCCAGCAAAAGGGGAGTCAGGAGTTGGTTACCACCACCGGAACAGTTCATTTCACCTATTGCTCTCTGGCTCACTCCCAAATAATCTGAAGATTAAGGCTGACTGTTTGCAGTTGCTGTTGAGGTCAATACAAAACTACTATTTCATGTCCAATGCATATGGTGTCCATTGGATATCCAGTAAATTTTGCTCTTATAGGGAAACTTGGATTTACTCAACAGATTTGCTGTGCTGTCCATAAACCATAGATCTAAGTAACCTGTTAGAGGAGGAGCTATAGCTTAGAGTCCTTTCATGACAAGGCAACTACATGAGCAACCATTCCCAGCCAAAAAAAAAAAAAAAAAGGGAAGCATCATTGGTCAACACTAACATCTTTTTTAAGAAAGTCCTTATTCCCTTAGATGTTTTTCTCTTACAAGGAGAAACCAAATCAAGAAACCATATGAATTTCATGTAAATTAGTTAAATAGAGAGAAATTGCAATGATTATTGTTAGAGTAAAACAAATGTTTTTGCTTGTATGAGATTATATATATCAGAAAGGACATCCTGAATCTGAAATCAGACTAGACTGGAATCTAATTGATAATGTATCTCCAGAAGAAATTAAAGCTGTTTAAGTGGTTTCCCACTTGGGGAAAGTCTGTGGGAAGCAAGGCTTCCCTACCTGCCATCAGAACTATCACAAAGCCTTTCAAAGAGGGATTCTTCTCAGATGATGTCATAATGATAGGAGATGGGACCTGATATTCTGCTTCCTGATCTGTGGGATTCAAATCATGGACCCTATGGACTGTGTGGACCTCACCTCCAAGCTATAATTTCTCAGCTAAAGCTAAAGAACCACAAAAGCAAGGTGAAAATAACCCTAAACTAAACATTGGAACCATGTCATGCATGGGAGGTATATGTAACAGTGCCTGGTGTTGGTGGGGAACAAAAGAGGCCATGGCAGTAAATGCACAGCATCACTTACATATGTAAAGTAGAGCAACTCCCACAGGAAGCTGGAGACACTAGGGAGAGCCTGGCTGATGGGCTTATCGACAAATCTCTACGTGCCATCTCTCTTTTCCTTTTTCATTTTAATCTAATGTTTTGTTTCTGCAGAAATTGGTACAGGCATCCCTAAAAAATAGCTCTATAGTGAATGATTCTCATTTTCCTGCCAAAAGTCTTATTAGTGGGAAATGCTAGAAAATCCTTTTTTTTTTTTTTTTTATTTGCTGGCAACCCTCCTTGTGGAAGACCAGCTGCTCATTTCTGTTAACAGAGCAGGTCTTGATTCCTCAAGGGAAATACACTGTACTGGCAAAGCCTGCCTGGATGCAAGTACAAAAGCATTAGGAAAGTCACTGGGGAGGAAGATGAAGATTCAAAGATGAAGATGCTTGTTGGCTGTACGAATGTCTGTCTTTGCCTAGGGAATGATTCACAGCCTCGTGACAGTGTGCACAACAATGCCTCTTAGCAGCATTTTTAACCTCTCTGGGTTCCATCACATAAATAGTGTGATTCTTTTGACTTTTGATACTTCTTCTTTAAGTTCAGAAGCTTCTGACAGACACCCCATTCACCCATTTCTCTGGAAGGGGCTGTGAGAAGCACATCTGGACAGACTGGCCTCATGGGGACAGACAGGGTTGATTGATGCCATCTGTACAGGAAATCAGTCAGCAATATACAAAACTGTGAGTACTGTAGGCTTATCAGCAAAAGTTTGGGATGCAGGCATCATACAGTCACCAATAAACCTATGACACCTGATGAGCAGATTTTCTCACCAGTGGCTTCTTCATTCCCTTCACCTAGTGTCTGCATTCCTGTTCCTGACTGCTCTTCACTTTCCTCTTCCCTCCCCTCTCTTTAGTCAAAACTAATCAGCACTGGTTTCTTTGCTTTAATGTAGATATTGCTTGTCTTGGGAAAAACCTTTTTCTTCTAGGTAATGAACCCACAGTTAAGATCTATGTTTTGCAGGAGTCACTTGTGTATATAATTCTGCTTTGCATTGCCAGGTATTTTATAGCACACCAGATTTTCCAACACCATCAGACTCTCCTTGTTTCTATTCCGACAAATAGGCATATATCCCATCCTCAGCAATGATAAGCTTAGCTGCAGAAGCTAGAAGAATGGAAATATGAGACCAAATGGTACCGGCAATCCTATTCTCCGTCTTTCCACTAAAGCTGGTAGAGAGGCTGTAGACTTACTCGGGGGGATTTGAAGAATTCATATTCCCAGGAATCTGAAAGGTGTCACTGGCAGTGGCAGCAGCTACCCTACACTTAACTCAGTGAATGCTGGACTGCTTTGTTTCTTAGAGGAATTATCTGAATGAATAAATAGCTGTCTGACCCTACAAAAATAAAGTCTAATTTGCAATTAAAATGAAAGATTTTCCTTCTGAGGGTGTGGGGAGCTGTTAGATAAAATTATAGGAGGACCAGATGTGAAAGTACTGTTGTTTCACATATTTAAAAATGAGGATAATTAAAAGAAGTGAAACATATAGAGTCTGTCTTTAAAGGCTAATGCATTTGTAAGCCCCCATGCTAGGATCTATGTCATTAGGGAGAATGTAAGGACTAGTTATGGTATGTGGCAGATAGAAGACTAATTACAGAACACACACTTGGATTTCCTTAATACAATAATGAGAGTTCATTAACCAGTGGCAGGGAACAGCACGATCAGTACTGCAATCTTATTATTATTTATTTCTATTATAGTGCTGCATGTAGGAATCAAGTGAAATGGGAACCCCTGTTGTGCTAGGTGCTGCATAAGCACAAATTAGGCGATTGACTCCCACAGTTTAAACACCACTCTCTGTAGCTACTTCCAGTGAGGATTAGAGTCCAGTTCTGATGGTGCTGAAGCAGGTAGATTTTTGTCACTTGAACTTGTGGGAATTAATATTCTGTTAAGCATGTCAAACACTTGCAGGGTTGAGCACTAGCACTGGGACCATGTAGAGCTGGGGTGTCCATGAAAGAGCAGAAGTGAAAGTTGCATTATGTAAGCAGGAAAGTAGCACAGGCATATAAATTAAATGTTTCAAAATCCCTGGATGAAGAGGTTAGATTATTTCCAGAAGTGCTTATTTCAAATTTCAAATTTCCTAGAGCTTCCTATGCATCCCAGAGACTATGACACAGCATAATGTCTGCATTGTGTAACCAGTTCCCAAAACCTCTCCCATTTGTAATAATAGGATTTGTTTAGCTTCCTGGGGAAAAAAAAAAAAAAAAAAAAAGGATTCAAATGAAAATAAGCCAAGGACACTACAGAGACCAGCCGAATGCCAGATGTTGGGCAAGACACACATTTTTTCCCCAGATTCTGGCACTGTACCTCTGTTCACTGCCTTGGGAGTACAATGGCATGTTCTCCCTGGTCTGCTCAAAGCCCTGCAGCAGGCTGACTGGACAAGATACATCATGGGAGTCCCACTAGTTAATGCACATTCCCAGGTGCAGCCCTGTGCTGTAATCCTCCTACTGTCACCCATGAAAGGAGCCAACATATAAAGTCTCATGTGTGGGGTCATAAAACTACTGAGAAGTTTGTCTCTGACTGAGATATCTATAAAAAGGGCAAATTTTGATTTGGATGCTATTTCCTTCCATTAAAATGTCCTATGTCTTTTGTAACATTACTGATTAGCACCGTATGATGTGGATAACCTAGAGTAATGAAGATGAAAGGAAATCAAGACTCATTTGGGTTATTTTTGTTGACATTAAGTCTTTCTTCCCAGTGTACACTTGCAGCATTTATTACACATGCACTCTGCTAATATGAGTGTTCATTATCAGAAAGATCAACCAGCTCAGGATTGTCTTCCCAATACTCACTTGAACTAGATGCAGTTTTTTTTCCCAGGATACTTTCCCAGTTTCCTGCGGCTTCTGGCTCAGAAATTTCTGGAGGCAAAGGATACTTCTGGATTCTTGTTTTTGCAGTGCCCATCTGGTTTCACTTCCATTAATGTCTAGCTGGGTTTTGAAATTAAGTGGTTTCTAGTATTGTAGCCTGCTGTAAAGATGGTACGTAAAGAATTCTCTCATTTTTTTTCTTTGTTTTTCAACAGTCTGTTGATGTTTTTATGCTATTCCTTCTATTTTGTTGGAAAAGACAGCTGGCAATTGCCTAGCTTTTCACTGTCTCTGTGCTGCTTATGAAATCAGAGACCTTTTTTGTATAAATTGTTTCAATTCCAGGCAAAGAAATGAAATAATTCCTCAAATGGAAGCTGCTTCTCAGGCTATAACTGTACTTTGAGAGATATAACCCTATGCTGGAATGAACCATGTTGGGGATGTTACAGATTTCTTCTGGCAGTATATATACAGAATTTATATATACAGAATTTAATCTGCTTTGCAAAGTTTGTCTGAAGTAATCAGTTTCTTTGATCAGGAACCAATATTGGCTTTCCAGAAGTTTAGAATTACCAGTACTGCCTGAAGATTGAGTTCTGTTTGATGGAAATTATGCCAATGTTGCCTAAACATAGGTCTACAATGAGAGGTCCTAGGTTATCTGAAATAACTTCATAGGCTAGTAGAAAGGAGATGAGATCTGAAGGGCACTGAAGCCTTCTGGAATAGTTCCTCAAGGACAGACTGGACACCAGAGGACATGTCAGGTGATATTTTCTGCCTCCTTTTAGGCAAGTGATTCTTCTCCTGTAAGTTAAAAAGTAAAGTGAAAGCAAGCAACCATCTATTGTCATACAGAGTCCAGCACTTCCAGGGAAAGACATGGATTAGCTTTGAGGTAGACTTCACCTCTTTATGCTTCTTGAGGAACATGAAACTGAATCTAACATCAGGAAGGTGCAATCTTACCAGTACTGTCCACTTCAAAATTAGGAGTCTAGCCTGATTTTCAGAAAGCTACTGGGAAGACAAGGATGGCCAGGGCAGTACCATGATACAATAAAAATCAACCTCGTCATGCTTGCAAATCATTATCTCGAAATGTTAAAGAAGTCTTGTTCATCAAATCAGTGCAGGCAGCAATATAATATTTTTCTTCAATTCTCTCCAAGAGCCAGCATGTTTTAAAGTAATAATGAAACTATCACTCCTAGGATTTGATATCTGTATTAGGTATTTGATACCTAAAGGCCAAAACCTATAGTATAAGAACCTAAATATAATACAAAAATCTAAATATTTAGAGCTATCTAGAACTCCTTGTGAATCCTGTGAAGTCATTGATACCACTAACACTCTACAGCAGAGGAAGCTAGCATTTCTTTATGAAGGTACCCAAATAAAGAATTAGGTGCTGGCTTTCAGGTACTTCAGTTTAAGAAAGTTGTAACCAAGTTTTTCACTTACACACAATGATCATTTTAATCCTGATCTATATGAATAAAAGGGAGCTCCAGCTGTGCTGTAAGCAACTGCTTAATGAATCCACATTTTTTTAGCATTACTGTTATTTCTCTGGATATTCTTGTGTGGGTTTATTTGTATGTTCTCCTTAAAAGAACTTACAAGCTCTTGGAAGTCTTCTTTATTTATGCATTTTTAATTAGAAAATTCAATAGTTAAGAACTGGGGCATGTGAAGATGCAGCCATTTCATCTCCTGTTGTGATCTTGTTATATCTCCCAAATTAATTGATATCAAGCCAAGTTAGAACTTGGATAAAAATGCCTGTAGGGATTAATCCTGAGAGTATTGGCAGGTCAGGTTGATGATTTAATATGTGTCAGCTGTACAAGACAGCTGAGTGTTGCATTTGTTCTTGTCAGGCAATGCAGGACATTGTTTTCCTGGAGATCACTGAGGGACCTGAGATGCATTTTCCAAAAGAGGAGGTTTCAATCCAGATGGACCGGTCCATTTCCAAAGGCTTTGTAACCTACAGAGTTACAATCATACCTGCATCCGTGGGGCATGCTCTCATTCTTCGCTTCCAAGGCCAAATCCCCTGGGCTAAAAGGGAACTCTTGCAGCCAAAGCGGCCACAGAACCATCCAGTCTAGTTGGGTGCTACAGGTAGCTTTAGGGGGTCCTATCCAACTCTCTACCACAAAACAATTTAATCCTTAAGAATGGTGCTTTTAAAAAGCAAACATGTAATGTTTCTCTCTTACAGAAGGTGCCGTTCCCCATTTTTGTGGCTGTAGGAATCATAAGATACAGCAGTGATTTGGAGACTTTTATTTTTCCCTTGCCATAGATGTGTGAACCTTATGAACGGTTCTCTCAGCTGCCACTATTTATCTGGAAAGAACAAAGATGTGGACAAAAGACTTGGCTGGTTGAATATCCATTTACTCCTGCAAGAGTAAAGAGGGGCAAAGGGCTGGGACTCCCATAGGTTCCCAGACATTTGTGTTTCTCAGTCTTGTCCTTTATTTGCAGCCTATGAAAAGGAAACACTGATAAATATGACAAAAGACAGCCTAACTTCACAGTAGTTTTTCTACAAAGAGCTGAAATGAAAATTTTCACCTTTTCTCTTATGCTACATCTGAAAACAAAAGCAAAAAAAAAAACATTGTTTTTGGTGAAGCCAATATTTTCACCTGTATTCTCCTGACAGCGATTCTGTGTCAAACAAGGCACAGACAAACAAGAAATTCTGCAAGAACAATACCCTAATGCTATGCTATCTATATATATGCAAGGCTAAATGAATAAGAAGCTAAATCTAGATGATTATAACATGTCATCTCTTAAGAACTGATAGAAGTAAATGATACCCTTGCTCACAGACGCAATCCACAGGCAAAAGCTTGAACATGCAAAAGGTGGGTTCCTCATTTTCTCATAAGAAGAGTAAAGGGGTAAAATTCATGGAGGCAAATCTTGAATTATGACTGTGACTGCTGTATCTGTTGTACAGCAGTGTAGTTATGAGGAGGAGGACTTGATTGCAAATACTCTTCCTTGTCCAGTCCTTTTCCCTGATACAATTCTGTTCAGCATATTCCTCTGTGTTCTGCCTTGGGTCGGTTCTTAATGCTGTTAAATAAGCAGTAAATCCAAGTAACCTCCCCCCTGCTGTCATGCAAATACATGTAAAAATGATAACTAATATTTATCAAAAATTCATGTACTCTTGATCAGATTCTCAGCAATATCACACTGTCCTTTGCACCAGCTGAGAATCTGACCTTACCACTGTTTTGTCACCTAGATTTAATTAGAAATCACTTTTTTAAAGCCAATGTAAACATGCATTCTTCAATTCTATTTTAAATTCCCAGTGGAAGAAGAATGTGTCTAATTTACCTATGCAGAACATGGCTGGAAAATGCTCTTCAGTGCTGAAACACTTTATAGAACATCTTTAAAACACTTTATGGAGGCACTAATGGAATTTTCCTCCTTTCTACCCAGCATTCCCATTTCTAAAACTTCAAAAATACACCAGCCAGCATAATGCAGAGCATGAATTGCTTAAATTCAGGCATCTTTCTATTCCTTCCCCCATGCAAAGCAATTTTCTTTTTAAATGTTTCAAAATTTGCAGCTGTGCTACTGTAACAGGATGTTCTTAGCTATAGGAAACATGTGAGCATCTGTATGCTTTCTGACTCAGATTGTTTTAATTCAATTTTAGTGTACACTTGACGTGATGAATTCAAGTCATGTAACTATTGAATAAGCATTGGGGAAGATGGATTGAGATGGGGAAAAGTAATGTGTCATCAAATGACACATTTTCTTCCATCCTGTCTCAATGTCAAGGACACAAAAGAAAGGGGATGAATTAGTTTGGACAAATATACTCAGAAACTCATATTCCAGCCTACCTGTATTGCTCTTAGTTCGAATTCAGACTGCCAATACAGCATTTTGGTACTGAATTTAAGTTTTATTGGGAAGAGGTAACAGCACTAAGGGAGAGAGATGAAAAATTGAGCTCTTGTTGACCTCTCTGTAATGTTTTATACTCACTGGAGTTCTCAGTGTTGCATCTGTCCAGGTTTCCTTGGAAGAGATTACAAATGAAGGACGATCCAGCAACAAGAGTGCTTTCACCAGCCAGGGAACTCCTGCAGCTCATTCATTTTTCTGCCACAATATTTCTACGTGACCTCGGGCTAGTCACACAGTGTGGCTTGGGACATGGTCACAAGAGAGTTGGGGAGTGAATTAGTGCAGCTTAATGAGTGCTGCGGTGGCCTGGTGCTGGCTGGTCATGTTTGCACTTTTGGCTGTCCCCAGCATGAAGTACAGCGTGTCAGCTTCAGCCCTCAGGAGGTGGTTGGTAGAAGCAAAGAGCACATTTTGTGCATTATCACCACTGAACAGTCACTTGTGACACTGGTAAACAATAGCTGTGAGTAACATGACAGTACAGATTACAATATCTTGTCAAAATAGTTATCCATTGGTTTTAAAGTGAAACTGTCAGAATTATATTTAAATTTATCTTGATTCATTAGTTACTTCATAATACACTTTGGTTCTAGTAGGTGAGGAGGCAGACAACCGCATATTTCATCCTTTGAGGGACTGGGGTCTAAATTCTAGTTCAAGGAAGGGCATAGTTATTTAATATTCCTCTTTAGTACCTAGTGCTGCTATAAATCCTTCTTATGTTGGTTAGTTAAATGGTATTTCATATTCCTGATATATTGATTAAGAGACTAAATTAAATAGCTTCTGTTAGATTAGCATTTTCTTCTGGGACCAGTTGAGCAGTGAAGGCTACATGACCTCTTTTGGAGATGTTAGGGACACCCCATTGGTCCATGCCAACAGACTCGGGCCCATGATGAATATGCAGTAAATACAAGAGCCCACCATGTATGCCTGAAAGGCAAAGTTTGTACTGAGAAGCTTCATAAGAGGGAAAATGTGATAGGGAAAGAGCATGAATCTGCACACAGTTTCTGCTTTCAGAGGGTTCAGGAAATTAGTCGCTATACAGTAGAAAACTACTGACTGAGGAGTAAGAGGAGATGGCAATGTATGACTACTGTCAAGAAACTTAATCTCTCAACAGCTTTTTCCTCTCTGAATTGCACTGATTGCTTTTCTAAGCATGATGAGGCTTTGTCCATGTTCTGCAAAATGCTTTGCAATCCTTCACTGAGATGCATTAAATGCCTGGTATTTGCAGGACAAACCGTTGCTTAGGAAAGCTTTTGCTAGCAACTGCTTTCAGTCATGGCCTCTATTCACTGACAGCAGAAATGGCCTGATTCAAATGCATGCGTGGCTCAGATCATACTTTCACAGTGATTTTTTTCTGTATGAGGTCCAGCAATAGTTTTGAACTGTACTCCTCATGCCCCTCTTAATCTGCTGGGCTTTTTGTTTTGTTCTGCTTTGTTTTATTATCAGTGACTGGCAGGAGTTTTAAATGAAGCTGTTCACAGGAAACTTCAATTTTTCCTTTGCCTGCTGCCGCACCTCAATGTACAGCCAGGAGACATTGGGAAAGTACTTGTGCAAAGACAAAGCGGTACATGTAAACCACAGCCAACTAAAGGGATGTCCCCAAACAGAGGCTTCCAATGTAGCTTTCAATAAACTTATTTGAATGCATGTGGATTGGGATATTATCTGGACTGAACATTTCACAAATTTCCCCTCTTTTGCCTGTACTTCAAACCATATCTCATTAGCCAAATTTACCACTCCACATAGTTCTTCTGAATATATTTTCATAGGTAAAGCCAAAATCCATTGTTCCCCATCCAAAACCAGATGTTGTTCTTTTTAAAAAGATAAATATCTCAGTTTATCTTGTATACTAAGCAAGTAACCACAGTTATAAGAAAATCTGATTTTTGTCCAGAAAAGACACAGAAAGAATACTGTAAACTTGTAACAGTGCAATGTCACAGTCCTGACCAAAACAAAGTCAGGATGTATATTCAATGGACATATATCTGAATCTTTGAGATGGCTTTGGAAATTTCATCCTCAGAATATTTGCTACACCTCTTACTTTTTTTTTTTTTTGCAGCAGCAGGCTCATTCAAGGAGAGCCATGTCTCAGGTACAGCATACTGTTGAAATGTTTGATGAGTATGAAAGGATAGGAGAAAACAGATATAAATCATTATAAAAGCAGGAACCACACTAGAAGCATGATGCTTTTGTAGACAGTGCTGTGGTCACCCACTTTGTGATCTTCTTTGCCTCCAATTATAACCCTTGTCCTTTGGCAACTGTCTTTGTGCCTTGTGTCTAAGGCGAGGACCAAGAAGGGCTCTGTGAGCACAAATTATTATATAGCAGAGAGTTCTTCTGGAAGGTCACTATAAAGATGCAAATCCGTAGGCAAGAGGGCTTTGTCAAGTCCTTAAAATGTTAATTATCTGCTAGGTAAAAAAACATGGACACAACACAAGAGAATTTACATTACTTGCAAGCCATATTTTGTCAAGTCTAAATGGTCAAACCTATTTTTTTCCCCAAGGTCTAGAAGGTAAAGACTGAAAAATGTCATGTACTCATCCTTAGACTCTGGAAAAGCTGTATTTAACAGCTTGCAAAGTGACAACTCTTCTCTCTGTGTCTCTCTCTGGGCTCTTTATGCCATCAGATACCCTTCAATACCTCCCATGATGTTGTCAGCAGCTCTTGTATAGTGTTTTTTTTGTCTAGATAAAATGTACGATACTTTGGCAACAACTCCATGCTCTAAAGAAGTTCATAGCACTGTCTCGGATTCTACCCACCACGTACTGCTTCAGCAGCAGCTGTGAAGTACAAAAGATGAATTTGCTTATGTAGGGGAAACAGCTCAAGCATACAGCTGGGCTTGGAACGTTGCTGCTGAAAGAGTGAGGTCCTGTTCCCTGACCTCAGCCTCCCACCTGCCTTTTGCACCCAGATTCCTGCTCTTGCTGCTTTCTGTAGCATCCCTCGGACCTCTATCTGACCTACTTAACCTACTGCATCCATGAAATAATATTTCCTTTTTTTTCCCACTTGGGTTCATGTCTTGCACAGACCACTCAGTGTTTACAAATGTGTTTTGTTTCATTTGTAGATGTCTCCGCTGGGGTCAGGTGCACTGAGGGATTTGCTTTGTTGCCACATTATGGTTTGCTGAGGTGGGAGGGGTAGTAATTCAAAGATTACTTTTCAGTATTTTGCTTATTAAACAGAATTAACAGAATTATGTTGAGCCCTGTGTAATTCTAAGGATTATACCCAAGATGTCTGATTAAGCAGTTTACCTGTCTGCAGTTTTTATCATAACTAATTGCTCCATGTGTTTCTCATCATCTATTATGCTAGATCAACTCTCTGAGGACTTTGCTGTTCCTGTTAGTGGCAAATGTTGAAAAGTTGCCTCAGTGACATAACTTGATTTGCTGAGGAAGCTGGTAAGAATCAGATTCATGTCTATTACCAAGACCATCCATCCTCTAATTTTATGAAGCAGTAGCTTTTTGTTGTTAGCCTGTTTTATGGAAGTGTGCATGCCAAGGACACTGGCTTGGTAGAGGCTACACTAGCTGATTTAAATGCCTCTTGACTTTTACGGAAATAGAAAACAGACTTCTGGGAAGGTGTATAGCTTCAAGTGAAAGCCAGGGACTTCAGAGGTTTTAGCTTTTCATGACCCTTTTCGACTTCCAGGAAGGTTTTGTTGTTTTACTGCTAAGTAGCAAAGGAATTTAATCGTAAAGAATACCAGGAAATGATTGGAAAGCATACTTTCATGCCATAACACTAATAGGCATGAAGGTCCATTCCAGCAACGAGGTGGAACCTCCTCCAAGGTGAAGTTTTACTCCTACAAGTAACAAAGTTCAACAGAAAATGAAGGGCACCATCTGAGACTGAGCTGAACAGTGGAGGGGACCCAAGCAGTCACAACAAAATGCCTGCCAGATAAAATGCTTTCAAGGTCTGCAGCTTGTTCCACCTCTGTCTGTAAGGAGCTTGATTTTTGGATTTACTGATCCTAGCTTTCACCTGTAGATTTTGATGCCTGCAATCAGTCTGATGGCTAGGAACCATCGGACTCGAGCATTTTGGCACTTTAGTCTTAAAACTGTCATGGGGATTTTGTGCTGGTGGCAAATATTTAACAATTATCTAACAAATTCTTTCCAGTGTAACTAAAAACACACATTTTGGGAGCATGGATTTTTTTTCCCAAGACCCCCCCCTCTCTGAACCTGGCAATGCCTGCGTATACCAAGATTTCCATTCTAGACACATGGTATTTCAACCCATCTCCCATGTTTCCTCATTGCTGGCTGTGCATGTGGCAGCTAATGCGGTGGGTATGCTCTAGGCAGGGACACAGCGTGCACTGGCTGGTTGGCTTGCTTTCATTCTGCATGGCCAGCTCGTGGGTACATGCTCGTGTAACATGACTTTGGTAGGTGAATTCCCAGTGCAGCTTTTCTTTCACTGAAGGCACTCATTCAGGTCCCCCTCCTTTTTATGGATACTGACTCTCAGGAAGATTGTGGGAATTTCTGTCTTCACAATTATGTCTTTTGTCTTTAAATCCATTGGAAATAGGAAGAAGGCTGAAATGCATGAGGAGAAAAGGGTGGAGGAATGTTTGGCAGACAGATTATATAATCTTTGGTTTCACATGAAACCAGGCTAGGAAGTTTGAATGTGCTAATGACTTCAAAAAGGGTGTTTTCTTTGTATAAAATTTAAATATGGTCTTAGCATAAGAGGTCTTAGCACTAGTATGGATGTTAAAAAAAACAAACAAACATTTTTTTCTTTTCAGTCTTGTATATGTTTGCAATTGACACAGCTTTTATATATGTAATATATTTTGTAGTGTTCCTTGCCAGTACATCATTTTGTTTTTAAGCAGACCAAGCTTTGCAACAGTTGCATTGCTCGTTTATTTTAGCAGAAAACAGACATGCAAATGCACAAGATGACTCACATGGACAGCACTGGACTTTGCTGTAGACATGAGTACTGCTGCCTCAGTGGCCGGAAACTACAAGTCTGGCTTGCAAATACTGCAAAAGGAGGATGCAACATGAATGGAGTGATGATAAAACTGCAATCATAATACGTTTCAATGCAAAACTCTCCTTTAATGCCTTGAGACCCAAAGTTAATAGCATTAACATGCTCCATCCTATGGCTTGTCTTCATAATCTGCCCGCTGCTACACCAGGGAATTGTTTCTCTGCTGCCCTGGTGGAAGTAAAGCTGAATGTCACCTTCTGAATCCCCAAGATTGTTCTTGCCTCACCTTCCTGATAACTCTCTTCTCAGTGCAGACCTAACCCAATTCTGCTTAGTTTGTAAAGCTTGAGAAGATCAGCACAAAAAGTGCTAAGTTTTTAAGGTGTATTCATTTTTCATTTCAAATTCTGACTCTCCAACTATTTATAGTTCAGCATTTAGGCTGCAAATAAAGCTGTAGATGGTGAGCCGAGCAGAAAAAAAAAAAAAGAATATGATAAATGAGTTAATACTGAGTTTGTCACAAGGCCATTTGCTGCACGAATTAAAACATAAATTGGCCTATGGGTTTGGGGTTTACCAGCCTTGCTACAAAATATGTTACTGCACAAATCTGGTGATAGCATGTTTGAAGGCCTAGTTTTCTTAAAGCTAGGCAATTTGGCTGTCCTCTCTCTCACTCTGGCGCAAAGTCAAAAGAATAGAGAAGAACACTGTGCTAGTATGAGTGATGCTTTAAAAGGGGAGTGCCATGCATATATTAAATTAATCTCTTTGGGTCAGGGGAGCTGTCTGCTTAGCAGTGTCTCTCTGTAAAGTATTATGTACCTGTGGTCCCATTTCCTGAGATCTAATTTATTTTAATGTTAAATGGTGCTCTTAGCCGGCCTTCAGTCCTTTTGGTAGTCACAACTACCATTGTTGTTAATTAAAATAAACCTGACTCCGTACTAGACAGCAGGACCACGTGCTATAGGATCAGTACATTCTCACAATTCAGAACAGCCCCTATCATTAAAAAAATGAGGAAAACACAGACCTTTAGGAGAAAGGATTTAACATGGAAAAAGAAGAGGTCATGAAGCAAATGCCACATTAATCCATTTTAATTTTAATTTTACGTGGTGCATGGATGTTGCTTTTGGCTAAAAGGGCTAACTGCAGTTTACCTTTCACTCCTGTTCATACAGTCTGCAAACATCAGGTCTGGGTTCGTGAGGTTTCCTCTTTGTCACAGTGTCCCTCTCTCTCAGACTAAGTGTCTGTAGGGGTGCATTTCTCAGCCATGGTCTATCATCACTTGGTGCCTAAATGTCCTTTTCTTCCTTTGGCAGCTTCTTCAAAGCAAAACATTATCTTTTCACCCAAAGGTGCATGGCAAACTGAATAACAGGGAAAGGAGCACAGGCCTGTGTGCATATTTGGCTTAGGCAAACCATATATATCCTATTATATTCTCATAAATCCCAGTCAGCTAAGTAACCTCTGTCCCCGTTCAGGAGACAGTACATCACGAAACATTCTCACGTCTTGTTCTGCTTGTGCCCTGGGCTCCATGTGCCTGCACAGCATCCACCAACACTTTTAACCACAGGGCAGGTGTGGTAGAGCATTCCCCACCACCCTTGGTGTAAGCATGGGAAAAGCTGACTGTGTGGACAGCAGCAAGCAGCTTTCCATAAACCATACCACCCATTTCCCAAAGAATTCATGGTTGTTCATTTAACTTTGACACGTTGCATTTGCTTTGTTTAGGTTTGAATTTCCCCAGCCATCCAAGGCAGTGTGCATAGAGTTAAATTAAAATGCTTGTAGTAATCATAAAAATAATATGCAGAACTTCCTCAGTCTCCTGGTTGGCTGTTGATCTGGCAAGCAGGTACCAGTCATGGTTCATTTATCTTCTTTATTCTACCATAAGGTCAGGGAATACCGCTGTTATCTTAGAGATGGGGAACTGAAACAGTGTGCGTAAGGCCTTGATCTTCAAAGGTATCTAGGTGAAATGGGATCCAGACAAAAGTAGGCATTTAAAAGGTAAGCGGATTCTTAAGTAACTTTGAAGCCCTGGGCCTATGGGATTTCTCAAGGTTATAAAAGGAAGGCTGTGGATGAGCAGGGAGTTGAGCTGAAATTTCTCCGTGCTCAGACTAATACTTTGTAACGATCCCAGCTTTCACTCCATCCAGTTATGTATAGGCAAAGGTAAAGAGGCATTCAAGTGCTAAATTTTCTTTTCTCTTGAGTGAGCTCATGAGGAGTTTTGCCCTTGTCAGCTGCAAATCTGAAGATTAAGCCCACAGAAAGAAGTGGTGCTTTTTTATATGTCACCCTGAGAAGTTTCTAAAGAAGTAGATCACAGAAGGGGGCTTGCCTACCTTGAAACACAGGTTTCAGCTGTGGTTTTAACCTCTTGTTTGAGCGTTTCATCATTGTGAAAAATTGCCTGAATCTGTCAAAGATCTGAGATCATATTTTCTGTGGTCCTCCTGGAGACTGTGGGCATGAATTCTCCTACATTTCTGACCATGCTAGCCTTACTCCATCCTCTGCTTCTACAATGTTGTAAGGTTCTGCATTCAGCCTGTCCCCATGCTACTGAACAAGCACCAAGTCAAAGGTCTAGAAAGATTTCTCCCTTTTGTTCCTGATCCTTGACACTAGAATTAGTTTGCAAGTACTCAAGAACAGAAAGACAATGGCTAATGTTCTCAGAGCCTCTTATTTTGGTACTAAGATTGTGTGGAAGAAGAGGGAAAGGAGCTCTGTCTCACCTTTGAAGGGGATGGATATTAACACTGTGAAGTGAAGATTTTCTGAAGGATTCTAGTTGTACAATGAATAAGGCGGGGGACCAGATTACATGGTTAACCAGAGGACTGCCCATGCACACACTATATTCTGATTCAGCTTTTAAACATACCTTGACTTAAGACTGATAAATTATACCTTGCCCAAAGTCGTCTTCTTTCATGGAGTGTGCAACACATGAAACTGGGGGTTTGTCTGAAGAAAGGTCAAGCAGTGGTAGCTTTGGATGCTGTCAGTTGGAACTGGTGGCAAGATTTATGAAGCTGAAGTTACTGATGAGTTAAATGCATGAAAATCAAGTCATTCTTTAACTGCAATTGTGGTGTAGCCTGTGTGTTCACACCCACTGTACTTAAGTCATTCATTTTCTGGACAGTCCAGGAACTTCTTGACTAGTCATCTGTGAAGACGAGATTATAAGCTGTTTTTGGACAATGGACTGACTTGAAACTAGGTGTTAACTGAACCTTCAGAATTAAGTCCTGACTGATGGATATAGGAGCCATCCAAGTGGGAATTTCAGACAGTTCTAGAGACCTCTCTTGGCAGTTCCTGCTCTGATTAGACACAGTTTGTATGCTTAGATGTGTTTAACATCCTGGGTGGAATGACCAGGCAGGAGATTCCCAGCAGTGATCAAATTGTACTTAGATAAGACATTTGTAAATAGTCAATAGAAATTATTCCTGCAGGTGCAGATTTGGTTATATGGAACAGTCTTTTTAGTGTAGTTATTTATTATATGAAAAATGTTTTATATGCAGTTATGACATAACAATATCAGTGAATTATGTGCATGCTGGGGTGGTCATGTACAGGACAGCTGGAATAAAGGAACTGAGCAGGAGAGTTTTACCAATCCAAGCCGAAGATGTTGCTGCAAGGCTATTTGCAAAGGAGACTCCCATCATCATCAGTGGAAAACAAGTAACTGTCCTTATTTGAGAGATCTGATTCCTCACATGAGCACTATCCTATGCCAAAGTCTCAATAAATCAGTTTTTCTTTTTGACAAACATTTTGTCCATGAGCGTCTGTGAAACAAATTGTGGATAGAAGTGCTACAAAAATGTCAGATATTAAGAAAGATCAATCCATAGGCACAACAAACCAGGCTCTCAAAGTTAACAGTGTGTCTAACAGCCTGTCTCTCAGCCCTGGCATGTCATATTTAAAATGGGGAAAGTCTTACGAAGATAAGTCCCTCTTCAAGCAGATAAGGACAATCATGATGCACTCAGAAAAAAAAAGTGAATAATGAATTGAAACTACACAGAGATTGAATGAGTCATGACAAAAATTGTACAGAGTTACCATTAAACAGTGACTTTAAATTGGAGTACTGAATAGCTGCCTTATCGGTGCACATCACGTTTTATATGCAATGAATGAGGTAGGGGCCCAGTGGGAAAAGTAGTGTGTGATTATGTAGTTAAAGACTATCATAGTACCCATGAAGAAGGGGTATAGAATAAGAAAGAATAAACGATAAAAATGACTATTCCATTTTTGGTAATTTCTTGACTTTTGAATGCTTTGACCCTAAAACTTGCTATTGTGTTACATACATTTCTGAATATGAGTGGTAATAAAAGTCAACTCATTAGAGCTAAAAAACTAATTTGCAGTATCTCCTTAAAGCTTCTTGATAGAATGGTTTGCTTCTCATGAGACTAGCTTTATAAGAAGTGGAACATTTCTTTTTCTTTTCATAAAGCTTTACCATGACATGTGCAATAACAAACACTGCACTATACCAGTATGTGTTTGTGTTTACTCTGTTTGAGATTCCCCATCAGCCCTCACCACTGTTAATAATTCTGTCATCAAAGTTGAGATTGCCATGGGAAGCATATAGACAAAGTTAAACAAACAAAGAGAAGGACTAAGGAAAAATAAGCAACTTGCATCATGGAAATTTGTGTCCCTGCAGTGTGCTAGCAGCATACCAGTGTATGGACAAATTGCCAAGAAAGGAATTAGGGAACTTCAGAGTTCTTTAGAGAAGAACCCAGAAAGGAAGACCTCAGTAAAATGGAGACTTTTTTTTCTTGTGGATCCAGATCATTCCTTTCTCTGAGCTCATTTCTAGGTTTCTGCCTTCAGTGTGACTCTTCCCAGTCATAATGTATTTCCATTCAGGCTTCTCCATGCTTTTAGAGCTACTTTGGCAGCATTTTATCTGAGCTGGTGTCTCTGTAGTAGCAAAGAAAAAAAACACCACAAACAGAAAGTGGTGCTAATGTCAAACCTGATTTTAGAATCAAGTGGAGATAGCCATCCTAAGCAGGCAAGAATCAGGCCCATAGTCTGTATGTTGCTGTTACTGTGAGAAAAGAAAGAAAGGAATGTCCCAGACGTATTAAGAAGCATCATGGCATTGCACTGTTTAGGATTAACGATGAGATATTTGTAGGTATCACTGGAACAGTGTTGAGTTACAGCTTGCCTGTGTTTTACAATTAATCCTGAAAGACAGGAAGGGATGTATTTTCATTACTGTGTAATTATGGTATCAAGGTTCTTTCATGTACTCTGTACAATGGCAGCTGAGCCCTCTTTTTGTCATGCAGTAAATGCTGTTTAAAAACAGCTGAGAACCTGCTTTTTGAATAAAGAACATGGACCAGAAGGAATGTGCTTTTCTGCATTTCCAACACAGCAACAGAAATGAGGAAGCTCACAGAGAGAGGAACATCTCTTAGAGAGACACCTCTGTGCTTCATGCCATTTCTCATCCTGTTTTCTTCTCTGGTTTACCCCAGAGAAGAAGGTTACAGAGGAAGTAAAGAAGGCCAAAGGAGTTACAAGAGATGTGTCCGTATGCAAGATGTCTCTGAGACTGGTGATGCTCTTTGCCCATCACCAATCTCATCCTGGGAGCGAGAGCTTGCTGGGCATCGCCTTTGCTCCCGCTGCTGCAATTAGACCTGGCAGCTGGATGCATTGCATGTGCAGTCATTTTGGCTTTCAGAGAGGCCTGGCTGGAGGTGTGTTCGTCTTTTAAAGTCTCATGTCATCAGCACACTGGAGGCAGTCTTCTGAGTGATGTGCCTGCAATTTATGCTGCAATGCTAGCCAACACATAAAAGTACCTGCCCCTGAGGCAGGTGACCCGTGGACTTTTCACCTGACTCCTGAGGATGCCAATGGATTTGGTGTCATTATATTGTGCTTATAGAGTCTCTCAAATACGAGCTAATAAAAACTGATTTGCACTTATCTGAACTAGGCTTGCTTATTAGGATGAAGGCTGAGGAACCGGAGGGTTGTGTGTGAGATGAGAAGAGAAAGACTGGGCTGCTACAGACTTTCGTCCCTTTGGAGGTTGGCCTCAGGTGAGTGCAAGCAAAGGGACAAAGCTGAAGAGAGAGAACTGTCTGACATTACATTTTTCCATCATCCTTTATCTAAGCAGGCTGAAGCCTGCCAGTTATAGCAAGAAGTCAGAAGAAACTTCCTAGCTGGAGCTGTGCATTTTAATTAGCTGCTGCACACTTGATGGCTGAGCTGGTATGTGACATAAAGCAGCTTACTTAGTTGTATTTTGAAAAGCTAGTACTTTACATGGGGAATCTCCCATTTTAGTTGTCATCTTTATCTGAGTGCAGGTGCAGACTGTCTTTAGGTAAGCATTTCTTACAATGGAAACATTCAATTTTGTATGTGCCTGATCTTGAGAGACTGTATAACAATACTGCTCTGCTGAAGCCATGAATTGTTCTGCTTGATCTCAGCAGCAGATACGTACCAGCTCCGGAAAAAAAGAAAAGAAAAAGAAAAAGAAATAAAGAGAACAAGAAAAGTGCAAAATAAAGGCAAAAGACTGGCAGTTTGTTGCTTTCATTAATTTTCATGTTAATCTGCAGAACCTGATTTTGGCCGTGTTTACACTGGCATAGCTGGATGGTGCTGGCTTATGGGGATTATTAGAAAATCTTTGGCTAAGCTTGGTGAAGCTGATGGGAAAGTTTGCTTTATTTTAAGTGAGCCTGACATTAGACACAGCATCACTATGTGGTTTCTAAGAAATAGAGACCCCTATGAATATTTTCCTCCTGCTGTGCAGGAGAGATGTCTCAGGGCTGTTGTTGCCTTTGTTCCATCACGACGCTCCGCTGCCAGCCTCAGCGCTGTCACAGCCTTCTTGCAGGGGAGGATTCCAGCTCCGGCAAGTGATTCCCGTTTCTTTTATTTTTAGCATGAAGATGTCTTTTGTTCTGGCTGAAGGACAAAATCCCTTTTCACAGGGGCTGCTTGAACAGCAGAAATAAGTGGCTATTAAAAGAAGTCTTACTGTAAAATAAGATAATAACCTAGTTATTTTGCATTTCTAAGTCATTCTTGCATTGATATTTCCTTTCCTACAATATACGCCAATTAGAAATCACTGAACAATAAAAAAGCAGTCTGTGCAACAATCTGACAAAGAATCATGAGCTGTGAAATGAAAGAATTATTTTGTTGCATTAATGGGAAGATCCCTAGCAAATTCTTAAAAAACGGGCTTTGGTTTTGACTATTGCTACAAATGCCCTTTAAGTCTTTGAAATATCTTGTGTATTTTAATGTCTTTCCTGTACAAATAAACATAGGTGACACATTACGTTTCAAGGAAAGCTACTCTTCTTGCCTGAACGCTCCTTCAATGTCCTCCATATTTCTACTTGTGCACAGGTACAAGGGCTGTGCACGGCTCACGTTAGATCAGATTGTTGACAATACATGAATATTCCTCCAGAGAGCTAGGGGTTGTCATCTAGAGGGCAACACATTTACTAGGAATGAGAGTAGTGGGATATACCCTTGCAGTGCCTAAGTTACAATGGGGGTGCATTTCCCCTGAGGTTAATGGGAAGGCTGGGACAACCCTCAATCAAGCTACTTTGCATGTATCATTAGAAACCAGCCATAGCTGCACTGCAGATTTAAATGCAAGAATGGAAGAGGACAGATGAAGCTGGTAAACAGAGAAGGCACTCATTATGCTAACTTGATTGTAGCTAATTAAAAAGGGATATTAGCTGATTGGATTACAGGGGATGGAGCAGAATGACCCTTTGTTCATGCCTGTGCATCAGTAGGATTCTCTGGCCTGTCCAAGAGTGCTTCTGCATTATCCTCAGTCTTGTTTCTTCTCTTCTGCTTCCAGGGGCAGATGCTCCCACACTGTTCATCAGAGTGGCATGCCAAACTCCCCAATAGCTGTTGTGCCAGGCTAGCTAGCGCTCTTGTCACCATGTTGTCAGGCCATGGCAGGGAGAAGGAGCCACAGCACACTGTTGTGTTCTCTGACAGTTCTCAGCGGGAGTGCAGTCTGTTGGTTGCTTTAGTTGGAGCTTGGGCTAGAGAATCAAGGAACCATATCCAGCACCTCTCAACACCATGCTAAGCAGGGTTTATTTCATCCATGTAGTTACCATAAACAGAATCTCTGCAGTTTCTTGTGCAAACTTTAAAGAATGATTAGATAGCAGTACCATGTACCTATCATGTCAGACAATACATGCACTTATTGTCATGCAAGTAAGAAAAGTAGGAATATTGGAGTATGGATTTGAGAACAAAACCTGACAAAGGCTGAAACAAAACCTCGTACTGCTTTATATAAAACACCAGGATGCCACTGCATGGTCTTTTTAGTGCTCAACCTGTGAAACCACATCTCTTAGAAATGTAGTCTCAGGTGTGTACTAATTCTTCTCTTGCCTTTGGTAGGACTGAAGTTATGATTTGCCATGGTTGCCTCATGTTTTAAATTCAGAGCAGAGTGGCAGACAGACAAGACTTGCAGAGCAGGCAGCAATATTAGGAAGCCTGAGGAGAGAGCTGCGTATGTGCTGGGCAAGGAAAGAAGAGTGTGAATTCTTTTTCTGCAAAGAGAGAAGCCAGGTGAGTCTATTTGCAGATTTCCTAGCTGGTCATGCCCCTCTCATTCTGTTAAGCAGGCAAACATCATATCACAGTGTTGACACTAGAAGCTGTTCAGTTCAATTATCTTTTGAAAATATGGTGACCACCAAACTTGCAAGGAAGGAAAGAGGAATGCTATGAAAAAAAAACACATGGCACAGCTTATTTATTGAGAAACCATCTCACAGCACTTCCTGGTGTAGAACTATGGCTGATGCACTGTGCACAATCATTCCTAGAAGCATAATTTTTATCCAATTTGGTGTGCCTGCCCATTAAGGTCATAGAACATAAGTGCAGATCTTACCTCACCTGGCTCTAGCTCTTTGATAGGTAGGTCCCCAATCTGCACTAGTCGTCCAGGCTCCTGCCATAACCACAGAGAGAGAGAAGCACTTCTGAAGGGCAGTGATCTCAGGGTGAGTCCTACACAGTAGGACATATTGTCTTATGGAGGTGCCTCTCTCCATAAGCTGCAATTAATGGCATATAAAGAGACTGCCTTAAATTTTTAGACAACTGGGGTGAAATTCCCCTAACAAAATCTTTAGGTAGCTATGAAGTGGGTTATCTGCTGCTAAGATTTAATCAAGATTGTCATTGTAGTCAATGCAGATAAGGTGTACCATTCATCTGATCTCTTCTTGTATGAAGAGTATTCAAATCACTCATAGATATGAATAGTAAGAATCATTTAAGATGAATTTCACCCTAAATTCCCTTGAACACCCGTGTTAGATCTCTGTTAACTACAAGGGAGCATGGTGACTTGCGCAGAAACAGGTATCTACAATTATAGATGTGCCCATGGAATAAGATGAATCCTGTGTTACCAATCAACGAGAAGTTTGTTATCAAGAAAGCTGGTGATCACCTTGTAGGTAAAGAGGTTGTATTACCATTTTCCCATTGATAGGCAGAATGCTTGGCAGAGTGCATGCAAAAATCAAGACTCGAGGATGAAAAAATGTTCCTTTTCATTTTTAGATCATGAATTTAACATTCATTACCGCTTGATTTTAAAGCTACAGGTTATCTAAATTTTTCTATGAAGTTTACTTTTATGCAGGGGTCTGGAAATGCAGAAAAATATATCCTTTTTAATCACTGGGATCAGGAGATGTGACAAAAGGAAAACCTTCAATACGGAAATAATTAAAAATACAGTTCCAACAATTGGCTGTAATGTATAGATTAATTTAATACTGTTAAGTGAATCTCAGTCAGTCTTGAGAGATGATACTGGTATAGTGTTTAGACATGCGGGATGGCTAATAACATTGTTCCTTTGAAATCATGGTAGATTAGACTGATAATAGCATACCCTGGTATCACAAACTAGGGCAGACACGGTAGGAGCTAAGACTATTTAGCAAGTAGATTTTTGGCTGCCCTAAGACAAATGGAAAGCAGCAGATTTTCTAGTTGGAAAATAGGGCATTCATACTGCAGGGAGTCGTATGTCCTACCAACAGCCATTTTGTTTGAAAGTAAACATCGTCATTGATGTTGATCCAAACAGCAATACAGACAAGGTTAGACTATGATAACCTGGATTGAAAATAAGGATATTTATTTTAAAGTTTTTTTTTTCTTTTTTTTTTTTTCATTATTCCTCAGTTAGTTTGTGAAGAAGATATTTTCAAACTTTTTGTTTTGTCCATATAGGTGCCTGTTTGGTGTTAAAAATACCATTTAGTTGCAAATCCAGTGAATGAATACTCATTGCTTTGGTGCCTGGAGACCTTTTTGCCTTGTCTGCAAGGTCATACTGAGAATTATTCCAGAAATCTCTGTCTCTCCTTTCAGCGGGAAAGTGAAGATAGCAATGAAAGGATTAATGTGCAAAGCCTTTGTGCACTGTTTTTTATTCTGCCCCATCTCTCATGGTCAGTAGTGCCAACAGTGCTGCATCCTTTGGATTGTGTTAGGTCTTCACTAAGTTTGCTATTGTTTAGAGACTTTGCAGGCTGTCTAGAAGTACATAAGGTTAATGCCTTCTGTTCTGAAATGATGAGAAATGAACATGTAAAGACATTTCAGTAAGAAGTTTTAAATTCAGTAAATGTGTTGCTTTCATATTTTAAAGTTCAACTGAGATGAGGACCTTAGGAAGATTACATTAGAAAAATAAAATAGCCTAACATGAGCAGAATATTAAGGGATTCAATTGCAAACCCTAACTCAGAGGAAAGATTACTCCTTTTTTCACTTGCTTACATTTTGCCAAGAAGCTGACACATCCAAATAATATATTTTAGTGGTGAATGCTGTAATTGGAAGAAGTTTAGATAAGAGTGGATTCTGGTGCATGAGTGTATACTAGATGACCCCTCAAAGACTTTTCAAGTCCTGTTTTTTATGCTTCTCCCTGTAGAATGAATTGGGATGTATATAACCTATTTAACTGAAAACTCTCGTAAAAAAACATAGCTTTCTGAAGTTCATTTTCCTGACTGTATCCATAGATATATACATTTGGACTGAGTCTAGAACCAGGTTCCCCTGAAGTTGGCAACGAGCTGGAATGGATATAGACCAGTTTAGTTAGCTAAATTCCAATGTCTGTTTTCCACAACTCTAAAAAATCATCAGATGTTTATCCTATGTTACCCCTCTCAAATTTGAACAAAAAATTTCCTACAATTGACTGATGAGTGGAAAGCAGTAATGGATGCCATTGTTTACTAATATTCAACTTGGGATTCTTTATTTAGTTTTCTTGGTTTTCTTTCATTTTCATATATATATATATATATGTAGATATGAATTAGGTAATATCACTTTATACATTTTATTTTATCCTACTAGCTATGACAACCAACCTGTCTATCCTTACCTACCTCTCATTCAAACCTTATTGTTTATTGCTTTTGAAAAAATAGTCCATGGATTTTTCTAGGAGTTAAGTTATTGTCAAACCAAACTGAGAGGCTAGATATTTGACAACTCTCAGAATTCAGTCTTTAGAATGCTATGGCCTACAAGTAAGTGCTAGAAAAATCTTTTTTTTGGTAGTGCAGTTAACCACTGCAGGAAGATCTACAGCCTTCTGCCTTCATTGCAGACATTGTCTCACAGAGGGGTCAATGAATGTATTTTCCTTTAACTTCTTGTGAGTTATGTGCCATGCTTCCAATGACAGAAAAAATAATGCCCCCAAATGTCTGTAGCCATAAATCAAGTATGGCTTCTCTACATTAATAGATTATTGACTAAAGAGCCTGGAGTTGCCATATGATTCATTTTGCTGTCCTTATGAATGCTGAGCTTCAGTGTATCAGTTGACCTACATACTAACCTAGGAAACTGCTCTGTGAAAGACATTCAAAGTCAGATTTTGTCTCGTTTATGTTAACAGCTTTCCCTATAGATTTTTATAATGCAGTTGATTAATTTATTATTAGAATGCATTATAGGCAGCACTGAGATCATTCTTTTATTTCTTTTGGCCCGTTTTGCCCTCCTTTTATTTAATTTTTTTTTCCTCTCTAAGTGCCTGCATTTGAAAAATATGTATTAGGTCATCTAGGACAGTTTTTGTCATTACTTAAGCTTCTGTGTAGGCAAAAGATGGAGGCATCACCATAGGTGTAGCAAGGATATGTCGGTATGTTCAGCACTGAATTCACTTAACAGAACAAGGTTAATCAGACATCTGTCCATCTTCTGCACTTTTCTAGGTGACTTGAATCAGTCACAGGGTGAAAATTCAGCTGAGTCTCTAATTTGACCTATATTGCCTTTCTGATCTATCTTGCAGTGGAGCTGAACACAAATCATACAAAAAGTGGCAGTAAAAAATAAAAGAAGAACCCAGGGATCTGTGTAAAAATAGCATGTAGTGAGTCATTAGATTTAACTTTTCTGTGTGATTCAGGCACGTTTCTTGTCTGCCACACACAGAATCTGACTTTCACAGAGTGAACATATCTCTAGGTGAGGGAGGTGATGATATTCTGCTTCAAATGTTACTACCAAAAGAAAAAAACAACTCAAATCAGCTAAATTCTGATCACAAATATCTTTATTCTTGGAGAAGGGGAAGAAGACATAAAGGTCACAATTTGACTTTCAGATCTCCAGTTACATCTGCAAGGCTGGCACTTGGTGCGGGGATATGTATGTGGGGATAATTTCACTTGCAAATTGAACATATTTATTGACGTGTCTCCTTATGTCTGCCTGCCTCATACATCTTCTTGTCCATCTCATTCAGACATTCTCAGAATAAGGACCATGTTTAAGGATGCAGGACTGGATGGGCCTAAGGGAGTCATCCAAGACTGGTCTTGGATTGGCTTTTGTTAAAGCTTGAACACCATCTAGGGGCATTCTCTCTTTATCTTACGTTTCCTTTCCCTTTCTACTGTTACTTTTTCTCTTTCCCATTTCTTCTTGCTATGTGCTTGTAAAAGGATCATGCTCAGTGAACATTTGGCTGTAAACTCATCACCAAAAAGGCAGCTGAATAGCAATGCTCTAAAGAGCAACATAATGACATAAGTTTGCCAGGTCTCCAGGTGGCCTGAAAGTATGTTGTGTCTGTCTTTCTCCTACAGTGAGCATGTTTACAAGAGTTAGCAGCAAAACCAGAAATTATAGTTTTTATCATTACTGTTCTTTTCTCTCCCCTATGCATATTCTGTTACTCTGTCCGAAGAAACTGGTTATGATTCTAGCAGGAGCAACAGAGCTCATTCCCATCTCTTTCTTCTTCCTCAGAGGCAGTTGTATTCAATGTAAAAGACTCTGTAGGAATCATCTACAGGAGAAAGAAATGAGAGATGTTTTGCAAAGAAATTTCAAAATACGGCAATATTTTACTGTCAAATGTTTGCATTGTTGGATTTTTGTTTGTTTTGTTTTGTTTGTTTTTCCCTCTTTCTCCTGGAAACCAACATAGCTCTGAACCAAACTATCAGTCCCAGGACAGGGCATGTCTGCAAATCAAGTCAGGTGATGGGCACGTACCTTGTCTGGTGACAAGAGAGAGGCTGAGGCAGTGACAGTGGGGAGGAGTGGGCATTTCTGTGAAACTTCGTTCCCCATTGCAGCCCACAAGGCACCATGGCTCCAGTCAATGTGAAACTTTTCTTCTGATTTTCATCCCTTCAGGCCAGCACCAGTGAATCATTCAGTCACAGTTGTGGCCTGCCAACTGCATGTGGCACAGGTATTTTGGGAGTATGTAAGTTTAATTGTTGCCTCTCTGCTGCTCTCTCCAGCTTGACCAGCTTGAACAGTGGTGACATAGGAGTCAAGAATGTCTCTAAAAAGTTTGGTTTTGAGACTAAGTGGGTTGACCACCTCAGCTCTTATTTAGTTCTTCAGGGTTGTGTGCTCATGTTCTTGTCCCTCAGATACATTGACAAAGACCTTCCCAACCTTGAGATTTTCCAGCTTTGATCACCATATTTCACAAGAAAACAAGATGTAAACAGAAGCTAAAACACAAGTTAAGAAGAGAGATTCACAATGAGAAAGACTGCTGCTTCCTTAGAAGCAAGATTTACTGTTGCTTCTGTGCTATCGCCTGCTTTTTTTGCCAATGGAGATGTTAATGTTTGTGACTAATGCGTCGCTGCCCAAGGCTTGCATGTCCTACTTGGACTGTATACAAGGGTAATTGTGTCTCCCAGTTTCTGGGGTGAAAACATGATTTCAGATCGAAAGAACAGTTTCAACTACCCCTTTGTAAAAATTTCTAAAAACGGAAAGGTAAAAGAAATGTATTTTGTGTCCTAAGGCAACCAGTCATGCAGGCTGTTCTCTCCCATTGTAAGTTTGAGTTTCACAAACCCAATCCAGCACTACAGGAAGGAAAGAAAAGCCTGTCATTGACTTCACTGTACTGTGCATCAAGGCTTCTGTAGGTCAGATGTAAACAGTTTCTGACATTACATACATCCACAGCCTCCATCTGGCTGATATCTTCTGGGGATGATCAAAAGGAATAGCCATAAAACACAAACCCAGGAAGGGGTACAAAGATCTTGAAAAATAAGAGGATTTTATGGGGTTGTTTTTTACACTTAGATTTACCCATTGCGTAAATCTGAGAGGCACAAGGTGCTGGTTGTTCCCGAGTGGTGAATCACGGTGGTTCTCTGGGAGCAGCGTGGGCCAGATGCACCTGTCTGCTTGCTCTTTTCAGACTCAAAGTGGGAATAAAAAGCTGATCCGATATTGGAGCTGAGGCTGGAGCATTTTCCCTGGTTGAGCTAGAGGGAACCTCTTTTCCATTACTTTCACTCATCTTTTTGTGACATTATGTATTTTGGTTGTCTTGAGCATTTTTCACAACTGCACCCTGGGAAACTTATGACATGAATAAGCCCTTAGTAAATTGACTTTAACCCAACATATTGACTCAGACCTTCTCACTCTCTATTGTTTTCAAGTCATGAATGTAGTCCCTCATCTCATTAGTTGCATGTGGCCATATGATGTTCCCTCTGCTCTTACCAAATTCAAGTACAATATAAAACTCTTCTTCTCTATTTACCCACATGCCCTGAGCCAGCACGACTAGTCTCTTATTACATATTAAATGAAGAACTTGTTTGGCAATATCAGCCTGACAGAAGCTGTCTGCTTTTGTGTGCTTGACAGTCGACCTTCATGAAAATTGCTGCTATTTTGGATGGACTCAGTGCAAGAGTAACATTTACAGGAAGGGGAATTTTCTGGAAAAAGCTGTTTCCAGACAAACCATTGTAGGTCCGAGAAGTGTTCCTTCAGGGATGTGAAATCTCTCACTTACACACAAGCTTCTTGTGTTACCTCAAGTACTTGTTAATATTCATATTTTTGCTAACAGTATGTAAAGCACAGAAAAGGCCAGTGAATCTGGAATATACAGAAAGTACTGTACTGTTCCTGTGGATTTTATTCCAGAGCAAGGGAGAAATAAATTTCTTGATGTTATTGACACACAGGATAAAGTTTTCAAATACTGATGTGTCAATTTACCCCCCTAAAAATCCATTGCAAGACATTTCTTTTGAAACAGAAATGCAAGGCTGCATTTCACAGTTATCTGTTGTATTCATTTGCAAGTCCTGTAAGTTATATTTTGTGAGCATATATACATGCAGAGTTATGTCTTATGCAGGAAATATAAAAATATATAGACATATTTAAAGTTCATTTTAGGTACCATTTCTCCACTTCCAGTAGACTATTTTTTTAAGTAGAAGTGTGTTTAAACCTCATCTAGACATTAAGACTGGAGAAACCTTTAATAGTTTAAGCTGGAATCAGTGGTTTTGTCTACACTAATAAACTAAACAGAGCTAAAGCCTGGGTGTAAAAACCATCACAGAATCAGAGAATCAGAGAATATCCTCAGCTGGATGGGACCCACAAGGATCACAGAGTCCAACTCCTGGCTCCACACAGGACCACCCAAAAATCAGACCATATGTCTGAGAGCATTGTCCAAACACTTCTTGAACTCTGGCAGGCTCGGTGCCGTGACCACTTCCCTGGGGAGCCTGTGCCAGTGCCCGACCACCTTCTCGGTGAAGAACCTTTTCCTAACATCCAGCCTGAACCTCCCCTGATGCAGCTTCATGTTGTTCCCTTGGGTCCTGTCGCTGTCACCAGAGAGCAGAGATCAGCACCTGCCCCTCCGCTCCCCTCGTGAGGAAGCTGCAGGCCGCCATGAGGCCTCCCCTCAGTCTCCTCTTCTCTGGGCTGAACAAACCAAGTGACTTCAGCCGCTCCTCATATCTCTTCCCCTCTGGACCTTTCACAATCTTTGTGGCCCTCCTTTGGATGGTCTCTAATAGTTTTATGTCCTTATATTGTGGCACCCAAAACTGCACACAGTACTCGAGGTGAAGCCACACCAGCGCAGAGCACAGCAGGACAATCCCTTCCCTCAACTGGATAGCAATGCTGTGCTTGATGCACTGCTGGGCACACTGCCATCAACTAGAACCCCCAAATCCCTTTCCACAGGGCTGCTCTCCAGCCTGTCATCCTAATTGTCCAAGCTATGTAATTGTTAGCACTTGTCAGCAAATTGTTAGCAATTGTCATCCTTAGTGTGGATGAACCAGGGCAAGTCGCTCAAAGGTGTGTGGTCATGTTTTGGGGAATAGCACAGGCAGGATGGGTGAACCCAGCCTGTGTCGGGGAGGAAGATATTTGGCTATGTGGGCATGAGCCATGCCATGTCAGAGGACGATTGATGAGCCTGGCCCTTCTGTTTACTAGTACAGATGTAGCCAATGGATTCTTAGGAATTGTCTGGAGAAAGTAAGTGTCTGATGACAGAAGCATCTCTGAACTACTACTAATGAAAACCCTGAAAGAGCATCCAAAGTACAAAGTGGAAGAGGGCAGCCAAAACACAGAGCACAGAGATGACCTGCATAAATAGCTCCTGCAGAGTCAGAGACACTAGTTAATGCCTCCTAGATCTTAGAGGGGCTCTTCTCTGTGACTGGCAGGCAGAAGAGGACTTCCAAACTCCACAGCTTTGCTGCTTCATTCCCTTGACCAGCGAGGAATGATTGTTTTGTGAGCTTTTCTTATAGGCCATGTCCAGTTTCAGAGCAGCTTTGCAACCCCCTGCTAGAGTTATGAGGAGGTGAGATGACTTTGAGCTCGGTGCCTAAGACTCAGGAGCCAAGTGTCTCAGCCTTATGCCAATACCACAGCGGGGGCTGGCTGGTGGGAGGGCTGGAAGTCATGGTACCCTGTGCTGGCAATTTGGCAGATGGCTTCAGAAGTCTTGCTACTGCCAGTGGGCAGTGTGGAGGTGGGAGGTTTCAAATATTGCAGTGACTGCTGGCTGGCAGGCTGGACTGCGCTTAGACTGATACTCCTTAATAAGGTGTTGAGTAGCAGAAAAATGCCAGGGTGCTGGAAAGCTGTGAGTGTGGAGGCTGCTATTGCTCAGAATCAAGAATCAAGGGAGGGTTTCTCTGTGAGCAGATTTCTGGCAACATCTGCAGATGAAATCATTTCTGCTGGGACAGGTAGGTAACTGTGATGGAAGATGTTTGTGGTGTAGATCTCACAGTCTGTCTTCTGGTCTCCTTCATTTTCCAAAGTTTTAGAAGTACAGATTATGTTTCCCATTGCAATTGTTGAGCTAATCTCATGCTCCCTGGTGGGGTGAAATCAGACACTGGATACATTTCTGGTCAAATATAGCTTATGGCTTCTGTAAAAGTGGATGTATGCAACAAATAAAAAAAAAAAATCTGGACCTGGAAATCCTGGTGGACAGTAGGATAAGCAAGAGTCAGAGATGTGCCCTTATAGGAGGGAAAGTTTGCAGCGTACAGGGCTATGTTAACAGGGCCATGTTAACAGGGCCATAGCAGGTAGACCGAGGGGAATGATTATTCCCCTTTACCTGGCACTCATTAGATACTGTCTATTGTACTGTGTCCAGTGTCCGGTACAAGAAAGATGCTGGAGTAAGCATTGTGAAGAGTCACCATGATTGATGGGTTTCCAGCATTTTCCCAGTGAGGAGAGGCTGAGGGAACAGGGCTTGTTCAGGCTGGGGAAGGGATGGCTTTGAGGAGAGCTATTAGCAGCCTTCCAGTACATGAGGTTATCAAGTAAATGAGGCAAGGCTCTTTACTGAGTTGCAGTGGGAGAAAGAGAGACAGTGGTCATAAATCGGAACAACTGAGGCTCAGACAATATTATTTTTTCTATGAAAATAATTAAGCATTGGAACAGGTTGTACAGAAAGCTTGTGTGATCTCTGTGTTTGGAGGTTTCCAAGACTCAACCAGACGATGTACCTGCTCTGATTTCAGTGCTTTGAGCAGGAATTTGATTTAGAGACCTCCTGAGGTCTCCTACAGCTGGAGTAGTTCCACAACACCATGGTTCTGCTGAGGTCACCATTCTAACCTGTGATTTAACCAGGTCAGATGTCTTTAACTGGGTCAGGTGGCTGTTTACTGCTGTTACTGCTCTGGTGCTCTCTACATTTCACAGGTTTCCAGTTTATTTTTGCCTGCATCTGCAGTTGTAAGAGACTAATTTTTTTAAGTGATAATTGGTAGAAGCAGATAAAATACATCAGTTCTCACCACTTGTTCTCAGTCTGTCCAAGTTTTTCTGGCTGCACGTACAATCACATGGATATACACACACCCACTCCCCCCTACAATATTGCTCATGTCCAAACCAGTGTTGCCTTTCTATCCCCTCCCAGTGTCCTGCAGTCTCTGGAATGACCCAGCCTGTTCCCTCTGTCCTTCTCTGCCAGTGCCCTGATAGAGGCTGGGACCTGGAAGCATCAGGAAAACAAGATAGAGTGTGAAGGAACAGAATAGGGCTCAGCATTTCCTAATTCACTGTGCCCTGTTCTTCCCTTTCAGGGAACTGAAATAGCATGAGAGAAGGCAATTGTTAAGGAAATTTAAAACCCTGGGGGTTCCACCCCTTTGCAATATAACGAAGCTCGTCCATGAAGCCTGTCTGGGGTTGCTGTTTGGAGACTGCTCTGCAGCTACCAGCAGAAGTGCCCATTTTGTTCCTGGGCAGCTGGCTCTAGGTTTCCCTGCTTGAGCAGGTGTCTGGACCTGATGACCTCCAGAGGTCCCTTCCAACCTCAGCCATTCTGCGATTCTGTGATTTCGAACCACTCTTTTCAAAGATAACCAGCTTTATTCTCCCCTCAGCTAGACTGATAATGAGGATAGTGTCATTAGTATCCATATTGTTTTCATATGTTGTCATTTTGTTACCCATCTTGATGTCAACAGCTCTGATATGCTCAAAGAAACCAAGTGGGTATACTTTCAGCATCTTATTTTAGGGAGAGGTGCTATCTACATGTCATCTGTGTACTTTAACCCTGTTTTTGTATTGAGAGCATGTGTATGGCAGTGTGGCTGTCTTTCTGAGCTGAGGGCAAGGCTCTGGTGTCCCCACTGCTGTGGAGGTGACATGGCATACCATCTGGGCAGAGAGGCTGAGTCAGCCTAGAGAGAAACAACAACCAGCCAGTACTGAATAGCGCACAAGAAAGACAAGGAAACCAAACAAGACAAAGAACAGACTTCAAATATCTTTTCTCTGGCTTAGCTTGTCTTCCTTCCTCGAATCAGGCTATTCTCAGGCACACATGTGCACACTAAAGATCTTAGAATTAATCACATTTCAAATGTGAGCAATTTCAGGATTTTTTTTCTGTCCAGACTTTATTGCATTTGGCAGTGGACAGCAGCACACTCGTCCAAACTCTTGGCTTAGGACTTGATTTGCATTTTTTGTAGACAGGCATTAATTCTTAGCCACCATTGCATCCCTGAGGAACCTCTTCTTTTCCTGTTTATTCAGAAAATACAAACCACAAGCACTTCACTAGTACAAATGTAACTCAGTCTAAATCTCTGCTAATCCCAGAAGACACCCGTTTTACTAATAATACCACCTTGATTAATTAAAACGGAAATAATTTAAGATGCCATTTGTTTCTGACTAGGAAGGTCATTTTAATTTGTTTGCTAACTGAGTTTGAAACATAAAACCTGGTCATTCTCTTTCTATTAATCAGGCTTATATTGTATATTACCTGTTTCCCTTCCTGATTACCTTTTCAATAGGATCATATGATCGTGTTTTTGATTTCAGTAATGACGGGGACTGCTGTCTAAGGCCCATATTCCTATCTAAAGGACTCAGAAAACTCAAATTAGTATTCTGTCACATATTAGTGTTGGCTTTCAAAAGACTTCCATCCCCAGTTCAGGTCCAATATGCTTAACTCTTATTAATAATAATAATAATAATAATAATCTAAAATAAGAGTTTACTTGGGAATACAAGGAGGACTGTCACCATCACATCGTTTGTGTATGTATGTACAGATATGTACATTCAGTGATGGGATGAACAGTTTAAAAGTCTTTTGCAGCTCATCCATTCTGCAATTCATGTCTGAAAAAAAATGCCATTAGTCTCTGGGAGTGCTGGTACAGCTTGTCACTGTTGTCAACAAGTTCCGACTGCTCTGGACATGTCTGTATGCACATCACAACGCTTAGGAGCCAATATTAAACTGTTCTTATCAATGGGACTGGTTACACATACCCTCCTATAAACATAGAACTAATGGTCCAGTCAGATCATTAGTAATCTAATCCAAAGTCCCTTAAAATCAACTGGTCAGACTTCCACTGGTATTTATAGGATTTGGGTCTCACCAGTATGTTTTATGATGAGAAGCTGGTGTTTTAAAAAGAGAAAACATTTCAGTAGTCTCTCCAGTGGTGTACTATGAATGCATTAGGGTAGCATCAGAATTTTGACAGCAACAGCAGTTCTGTTCAAGTATCTCTTATGCACTTTGATCACAGTGCTCAAAGGATATGTTGGCTTTGGTCTTATCTCTCACTCTCCTCCACACAGGCCTTAAGTGAAGGATTTAGAGCAGCTACTAGTGTCTGTTTAGCAGGAATAATTTCTGAATTGACTTTTACAGGATTTTTAACATTATTATTAAACACTGGGAATATTTAATTTGACAGGTCAACAGATTATTGGATTTTGGCTTAAATATCAAAAGCCACAATCCTTGGCACATGTCAGCATATTGGGGAAATGTTTGAAATTCACAGCAAATAAAATATTTAAAAGCCGATTACCTAATGTTCTGCAGGGAAACTGATGGGGAGACATGCTATAACCCAGCACTGTGTTTTAGCTGGATTCAAAGCTTCTTTTTACTGATCCACTTATACAGGGTGTCTCTGGGAATACGTCAACAATGCCTTGGAGACTTCAACAAACATGAGGGTATCTCAGATTCTCCGATTCTCCATCTTCCTTCTTCCATGGAAATGTCCTCTGATAGGGAAGGTGTGCAAAGTCTGCTCCATCAGGCTCTGCCTGTCTCTCCCTTTCCATAGTGTAACAGGCCACTAGGGCAGCCTCTGCCAACAGCCTCCTGTTAGACAACATCTGAGCACTGAAACAGGTTGCCCAGAGAAGTTGTGGATGCCCCATCCCTGGAGGTGTTCAAGGCCAGGCTGGATGGGGTTTTGGACAACCTGATTTAGTGGAAGGTGTCCCTGCCCATGGCAGGGGCATTGGAACTAGTTGATCTTTAGATGTTCCTTCCAACCCAAGCCATTCTATGATTCTAAGTGGGAATATTCCCTGCTAGCATTGATTGTTCAAGGAACACTGACTTCTACAAGACTGGGACGGTTTACTTCAGCTGAGGATCTGCCTTAATATTAGGCTTTAACAATAAACTGTCTCTTGAAGCTTGTTCCACTGATCCTTATGGGAAGTTTGCCATTGCCTCCAGTCCTTGGAGCTGGACTGGAGTTTCAGCACATTGGCCAAGATCCACAAAAACACTCTTGCTTTGGGCTCCCATTAATTTCAGTGGGACCCAAGCAGGAAAATATCTTTATGGATCTGGGCCTTCATTCCAGAAATCTTGAAAATTTGAGGAAGTTTATTTAGCACACACAATCCTTAGAGACTGTGGTTTATATGTTTTTCAAAGCTGACCATTCTTTCACACTGATAATATAAAAATTAATAGGATTAATGGACATATAACTTCCTGCTGATGTCAGTGGAAAGGGTCCATAGCTACCATTGCTGACTGTTCTATTGAAAGCACAAAACTTGGCTTTCAGCATAAAAGATGGCTCAAACCTCAGAAACAGAAGGGCGAAGACAGGCAAAGTAACAAATGAAGAGACATTTCTGGGGAAGACCTAGTGAGAAACCCCAACAACAGATGCACTTCTGGAAGCTGTTTTTTAAAGATTATCCTTTTTTTTTATTTTTATTTTTTCCCCAAGCTTGCAGTAAGTCATCTAGATAAACAGATCAACAGCATGAGGCTGAAATCCAGGGCTCCTCAAACGTAATACTTACACAGTGTCATCAATTACCCTTGTAGTAATGAGACCCATGACTTTCAAAGAGGGCAGCTTGCCATATAGTTGGAGAGAAGGTTCTATGTGTCAGATATGCTTCTCAGACACACATTCCTATTGAATTTGATAATCTCTGCTGATTCATGACATATATGGAAGGTTTCTTTATACAGTTCTTCTCACTGTGTAGTGAAGCAAGTCCAGTACACAGCAGGGTGATATCCAAAGGAATTCATAAAAGAAAAAAGAGTGGGCTTATAGGTAAAATGCTGGTCTAGGAGTCCAGTACCTCTGGGCATTATCCTGGACTTGTTACAGCCACCTTTACAGGGAGAGGAACAAACAAAGTGAGACCCCTGTTTGTCACGTTCATCACTCCATCGGCTCCTCCTGGCTTTGTATTCCTGAATCAGTGTAGAAATGTCACGTATACCCTAGAGAAGGGCTACGAATATAGTTTTATTTTCCTGGCTCAGCTAGCCCAGCTTAGGTCCTTTAGTCCAAAGGAAGAGAAGAAAGCATTTATCTTTATAGGACTGCATGCAGAGGTGTGATGCAGTCATTTAGTGCTGTATGAAGCACCCCAAGCAGAAGTAAAGAAAAGATACTCTGAATCATCTCAAATGGCACTGGGTAAAGGTGCAAATGCACAATTAAAATGAGCCCATTGTGTCTAAGGATCCCATTGTTTTCCATGGATATGCAGTTGGTAATGTTGATGCAGCCTAGGGAGTAATTCAGCTTACTCTAGAGAAGACAGCTAGTGTCTGGTTGACTGAATCATTCTTCAGACCCGTTGGTTGTATTGACTAAATGTCTTGGCTGTAATAAGAGCTTAAAATACCTGGCATGCAGGCATGCACCTATGTGGGTATATATGTGTCTTATTCTTGAACTGATTTCCACCCAAGGCAATATTGGCTTTTTCACAGGGTAGCAGGTTGGGTTCAAACCACAGGCAGAATTTCAGCTATGGATCCAAGTCAAAATAAATCCATGCCAAGAACTTACCTTTTTCTGAAGGACAGATGTTATACCGTAGTATCCTATCTGTAATATAAAAAAGAACAAAAGCTCCCTCAATCAACAATTTTTGAGCTGGATTCTCATTTGAATTTAATGCAAGCAATTTATTTGGGTGTACAATTTCTCTTTTGGAAGTGCAAAGTCAAGGAATAAGGACTTTCTGGTGGACTCAGTGAGACAGTAACACACACCAAAAGATGAATTCAAAAGACTTTACAGCCCACATCAAAGACAAACAACAGAGGGAATGGAAAGTTGGTGTTGGGAAGAGAGGCTGGCAAAACAGAAAGCCAAAGGCATCATTCAAGAAGAATCTAGGCAGGGAAGAAAGAAACAAGAGAGCCTTAGATGAATCTGGAAGGAAAGAAATGTTAAAGTTTTGGTCTTCAAGATAAGGCAAGGCACCCTGCTAAAACTACTGATGCAACATTATAATGAACCCTCTAGAGATACATGGCTTGAGTAAAACTGCTTGAACACGACTGCATAATAGCCTGGAAAACCATACAAAGAGTGTTATTATGAATGAAAGTATGTACTGAATGAGATTAAAGAGGTATCTGGCCTGGGACCATGCCTAATTATTGTTATTTTTACTGATTACCTGGATGATGGAATAGGGAAACAGCTTAGGGAGTTGGCAGGTGCCACCAAGTGGGAACTGACCAAACACAGTGGTGGGTGGTAATCATATTCAGAAGAAGTTGTCTGTGAACTTTTTAAAATAATGGTCAAAGTACAGTGCAACATAGACTGAAGGTACTGCTCTTAGGCAGGGAGACTCAACTGCACAAATAGGGGTGGGAAAGAACAGAGTGCAGAAATCCTGGAAATTACAGTGGGTCAGAAGCTGACCTTAAATAATTAAACAAACTCATGTTCTTACAGCAAAGGCAGTCACAGTAGGACAGCAATCATCCCATGTGATTCAGTATTAGTAAGGCCTCAATTTGAAGTTTTCCACACAGAGCATGAAGCTTTAAGAAACTTGCATTTGTTTTCCTTTAGTTTTCTCTTTTTGATTTCTTTTGGTTGGTCTATTTGTAAGCACAGTCCTCCACTCAGACCAATTCTGTTGTGGCCCAAAGGCTGGTATCCCACTAGCGAATTGCCTGTTGATTGGTTTGGTGGTCACTTCGATCCTTTCTAAGGGGGCTGAAGGTAGATGACTACAAGCATTGCTTGCAATTTGCCATGACTAAAGAGGATCTTGTTATCTGCAGGAGGGAAGCAGGGAATGAATGAGACTGTGTTGGGCAGCAACCTGTACCAGCCTTTTCTTTGTCTACTACAAGGTTAGCTCTGCTGGCCATTGTGTTGAGATGGCAGATGGTGGTAGTAAGCCACTTTTTGCTAGTCTGCATAAAGGAGAGAACAGTGAATTTCTCCAAGGGCTTCCTCCACCATATTGTGATGCATGATACGAGGACAGGACACTGAAGTGTATGTATTATATTTTCACCTTCGGACATTACAGCCTTGTCTGTGGCTGTGTAATGACAGGGAGTGTTAGGATTGTTACCTATTTCCCTCACAAGGCTGATAACTGTAACAAACTAGATGGTCTCGACTTGCCCTCTGGAGAGGAAACTGATGAACAACTTGGCTCTGGTCTGGGCTGACTTTCCCCCCTTTCATGCAGTGAAGGTCTGTTTCCTCAAGGCATGCAAGACCGTAGCCATTCTCTCCTGCCACCACTGTGATGTTCAGAGGAAACACAAGTGAATCTGCACTCAGCTTATGTTCGCTTACCACCTTTTATCTCTTGGCTTCAGTCAGTAGGTGTTTCTAGCACCCGGGTGCCATCTTTCACGTGTGCTTGCCTCTTTTACTTCAAAATAGAAAACAGTAACAAAAAGATTACTTTCTTTGGACCATTTCCTCACAGAAAGTTCTCCAAAGTTAAACATGCCTTTGTTTGATGCCAGTTAGCAACCTTGTGGCTAGTCCCAACAGAGACCAGGGCTGGCTTGGACATCTGAAGACATCCTCTTTCATTCAGAAAGCTTGCCCTTGAAGGTCATGCAGGAGTACAGCTGGCACATAATGTAGTCAAATACAGGGCAGTGCCTGAGCTGTATCACTTGTATGGATAGGCACAACTTCATTCCCAAATGTGTTTCCAGCATCCTTTGTATCCTCTATTTTCTCTGTCTCAGCAAAAATAACTGTGGGTGCTCAATGCTGCATAAAACAACGTCAAATAACAGTGGCACTTACCTAAACTTCAGAATCTAAATTCGTATTTACCAAATTGATAGGAGTTCTAAGCATGTGTGTACCTCATAAGGGCTGTGCTAATTTAGGCAGTAAATTGCAAAGGCATTTTAATATCAATTCAGCATGTAAATGCATAAAGTATTATTTTCTATTTCAGTTAAAGATAGCCTGAAATACCCAGGTTTAGGTGCCTTGGCTTAAAATCTTGAAATGTTAAAAATAAAATGTTTTAAATTCTCTTGTGTCTTTTTATTTGCTGGCTTACATCTCTGTGCCTCTATGTGTGTGTGAACTGTAATGATGAATGATGGAAGTGTGCTTTCCTAAGGAGCAATGTTAGCCATGCCAATGCGACAATGACTGACAGTGCTACTGTTATGCCAAACATGAGGAAAAGAAAGCCAATACAAACAGAACTCCGCACTTTGAGAAGTACTTGTTTAATTTTTTTTTCTGTGACAGGATAATGGTTTTCTCTAGCTGTCACTTTGTATCGCATTCTACCCAATGTATGCCATTTTTTAAACTCAGATATATTTTTAACTAGTGTAACTCCAGGACAGTCAAGAGTAGGTTTGAACAGTTAAAGACAGAGTTAAGGTTAAATAAGTAGATAAAAGGACATTGCCGAATGATAGGAAAGAACAAAAAAAAAAAAANGATGCTATGGACAACAAAGTACTTCCGTCTAAAAATTGATTATGCTTTATAACAAACTCTGCAGCTCTTCTTTGGTAGACATTTTCCGGTCTTCACATCTTAATGGTGTAATTTTATGAGATGTAGTTATTTTTCAATACAGAATTAGCGTAAATAAATATAATTTGTCAGATGAAGTATAAGAGACAACATCATAATTAAAGAACGAAACAAAGGACTAAACAGAAAACAAGACCTAGCAAATCAGTGTACAGCACTCACTAGACCAGTAGGATTTTATAAAGTGACTGCATGCCGTGTAGCTAATCCTTAAAGAATACATGCTCTTTGAAATTAAAGATAGGGTAAGGACCATTGAGAAATACCTTGTGCCTTTGTTGAGAGGCCTTTATAATTTGCCTAAAACTAACAAGCCATTAAATGTTCTGATATTGGCCAGTTTAACAAGCTCAGAAGCATTAAAAGTTTCTGTTTTAGCTCAAGTGTGGTGTGGAATTTAATTATTTTGCTAGCTCTTGTAACTCCAGAAGTTTCATAAGAAGCTATGTACGTCGATCTGCCTTTGATTCACTTTCTAATGAGATAAGACAGAAAGGCTGCAGAAACAACTAATTTGTTCCAGGTACCTGAATCTGAAATAACATATGAATAATTTCCCCTGATCACTTATACCCTCAGTTATAACTGTGTTGGGCAGACAGCACCTCACTGGCAAGGGTAATACACATCTAATCTTGATCTCAGGCCAGAGATAGAGCTTTTAAATAATAAAGCTCTGCTTAGTTTGTTCTAGCTGTTTGCATTACCTTGGTTTCAGTGGTCCTTGCCTGGGCCACATTCAGTTTTCCTTGTTTGAAAAGCAGTGGGTGGCCAAGATAGTCACAGGTCAGGAACTGAACTTGGACAAATTTCTGTGAGCTTCTGCCACGTGTCTTGGGCATAAACCACACCAACTGAAGCAGTATGGAGGTAGCTGTGAATCCATTTGTGTTATCTTTGTAGTCTCCAACAGAGCATAAGGGATGCTCTTGGTATTAAAACCAAACCAAACTGATGATACTGGCATATAGGAGAGCCTAAAGTGACAATATGCTTAGTTTAGGCTCTGTAAATAAGTGCTTAATGCTACCTGGGGTGAGTCTTGGTCCAGTTCTGTTTGCTTTTTAAAGCCTTTCTTTCTCTAGAGTGTGTCCAGCAGCAGCCACTTATGTTTAGGATGTCTAACTGTGCTGGGAATGCCACTCAAAATTTTTGGCTCTCAGGACAGACCAAGTGGGATCCCGAGTCATCCCAAGTGGGATCCTCAGGGAAATCTAGTTCTTGACAGGGAACTAAAAACATCATATAACCCCTGGTACAGAGATTTTCTCCACAGCAAGGAGATGGAGTCAGGTGCATCAAATGTCTGTCTAGACCTTCTCAACAGTAATCCAGGATAGAAAGAAACAGACTATGTTTTGTTTGGCATATCTGGTAATTCAGCCAGAAGCAAAATAAAACTCACTTTCATCACAGTCTGTCAGGGCATTTACCAAGGTAAATTTGGAGTCACTCCATAAAGCTTTTGCAGCTCTATTAGTAACTAGCTGGGGAGAGAATAGCACACACTACATTCTAGGCATCTAAGAAAAAGGGTTAGCAGCTTTGTGATTTACTGATTGACTTTTGTCGATACATACATTTCCTCCTGTGCAAAAAAAAAAATGAGTCTTCTTGACAATAGCTTGGCTTTTCTCAATTAGTTTTTGTTATAAAAAGCAACTCTGTTGCAGAAAAAAAATAAAAAATAAAAAACTACCGTGAAATACTGTGAAAAATCTTTTTAACACAGGACTGTGTAGGTATAAGACACCTTTCCATATGAACACATTCCCCACTGCAGGGCTCACAAAATGGCAGCATTTTTTACAATGAAGGGAGATAAGACTCCGGAGTTCGACACAGCCTTTATAAGCAGACTGAAATTGCAGTGGGAAATATCTTTTCCCTTCCATCTACTGTTACTAAACAGAGTGAAATTCACTTAAGTAATGTGAACATTATCTACAACATAAACACTCGTAACTGAGCAAATGTGCCAGCCTTCCCATTCTATTCAGGGGAAGAGTTGGCCAGTAAGATCACTGGAATTTAGGATGCAATTTGCATTATCGTAAGCCTTCTACATTTGGTCCCCATTGACTTGGTTTTTGATTCACTAGTGAAGGTCTGGGCAATAGCTCAGGTGTAACAAAGGAGGACATCAAAGTTACGTCAGCTGTATCTTTATTTCCCAACAGCAAGGTAACGGGTACTCCATATGTATTATGTAGAGAGATGGAATATTATGTAGAGAGATGGAACCTGTCCTCAGAAATAAACTTGGCATTATCAGCCTGTTCTTGCATGGTTTGTAGCTCTCCAGGGCTTGGGGAGGAGCTTTTGCATGTGTCAACTCCATTGTACAGTGACCCCCCAAGATCTGCTGGAAGTGCAAAGGCATTTCAGACATAATTAGAAAGTCCTGAAATGGGCTTAGGCGGGTTTATTTCCCTTTGCTCTAAGAGTTTATTGGCATCAGGGCAAGCTGTGGGTGTAATTCTGAAAAGGTCAGCAATGTAGCAGGAAGAGTGAATCACTTTTATAGCCAAATAAAGACTGACAGTGTCCATGGAATGATGCTTCCCATCCGTGAAGGGTAGTAGTCCTAGATGTGTTGCTTTGGTAGGGATTGATCCTGAATCCATCTTTGCTACAGTGGAGGGTAGCTGCAACTTTGCATTACAAGCAAGAAAGGTAGAATATGCTGGGGGGAGAACGTACACTATAGAGGGGTCTGTAATACTGCAGAGGCTGATAGAAACCTCTCAGACTAAACTGGAGGGACCACAAATGTGAATAGGGCAAGGCAAGCTGAAAAAGTCCTCAGAGAATAAGTAATGTGTGTTCTGCAGCTGCCCCTGTTCCTGACACACCAGATGCTGGGCTGGATTCTGGCCTCTAGACTTTATGGCTTAAAATGAATGGCAGGAGTTCAAAATCATTGTATCTTTAAATTAGATCCAATAAAATCTATTCTTTTTTTTTTTTTTTTTTGTATTAGTATTTGGTTCATCTTTAAATATAGTTAAAAAAAGGTTAAGTAAAAATAAAGAGCTGTTAAAAGCGCATTAGAAACAGGAATAGCATGTACTTTTTATGCAGTACTATCCCATCACATTAGCAAATTTGTTGACCTCATAGACTCATAACTGTCATAACCAGTGACCAACCATTTATTGATAGTCATTAATCATTTATTATCTCTGCCTGAATTGTTTCTTAATGTTCCAGTAATATAAATTGCTCTTTCCTTCAAAATTCAATAACACAGCTAAGCTTTACCTGCAGTGCTCCCTTTGCCCAGCATTTAATATGTTTAAAATCCCCTCTGTGTAAAAATTCCTGTAGAAAGTCATTAGAAGGAGAGTGTTCTTTACCACAGTAATCCCCCATGCATGTATCCCTGTTAATTGAGCTACTCTTCTAGACAGCACAGTAATTATAGTTCATTCAAGAGAACCGAGGAACTTTGCCGTTATTTTACCCTAACGTTTTCTCAATCAGTGTGCAGTCTCACCAGTGTAATAGGGGGTTCTCCCTTGAATTGCAGGCACAGGTATGAACTGGGTTGTCATGTCAGTACTGGGAATCCGTGCCTTGGGCATCAGCATTTTTTGCAGGATCCCATCCCTGCATGTAGGCACAGCCCAGACAGAGCACGCAGAGTAATGGCAGGGCCGTGGCTGGGAGCCTGCTCAGTGGCTGGGTGGCAACCCGGGGGCTTAACTCCTGCCCTGGCTGGCACCTCGCTGTGTCGAAATAATAAAATAGGTGCAAAAAATAGCTCTTACTTTTATTATCATGTTCTTTTCAAGATCTGAGATTTGTAACTCTACCTACAGGCTGGGACCTGCTTTGTTTTCAAGCTGACTGTATGGTTTGGGTTTGCTTTCCATGGAAGACAAATCCAGACAGCATGGTTTCATTTCTGCTGAAGGCTGTGTTTGGACCCCTATTGTTTTGACCGGTGACTGGGCAAGGAATCAGATTCAGCAAGCGCAGTGTGTATGGCTTCCTGAGCATGGAGGTGTTTAGTTTCATAGCTCAAAGATATCACAGATGAACATTAACAAAGCATGAAAATCAGCTTAATTGGAGTGCACAAACAGGATATGGGGACAAGGCTTTATGCTTTGAGCTTTCTGAAATGTTAAATAAGTGAATGGTCTTTTGCAGTGATTTGCTTTCCAGGTCTAATACTTTATTTGATCATTAAAGCTGCTTCTCCTCCTAAGTTATGTAGCTCTGGATATGATTTCTTCTGGAGAAAAGCCATCTGTTTACTTATGAATATATATATTCACCTCTTAACCTATCAATCCTTAATACTTGTTAAAACACTTATCTGAGCAACGTACATGCATGGCGGGAGGTTTATGAGTAGGCACGTGTATATTGAGTGAGATTTTGTGGGAGAGAATAAATTCAAGTAGTAAAAAAATAATGTTGAAGGTGTATTTGGTAGGGACCACAAAAGTCATTGCTATTTACCAGCATCACTTCAAGACACATCTCCAGTATCTGGTGCTTTTCCCATTAACACAAAAGAAAGTCTCCAAAGAGGAACTCCCAACTCTGACTGGGAGCTGAAGCCTGGCTGACAACAGTGATAGCTGAAGTTTGTTGTTTTCTAATGGCCGATGTAAAACATGATGAGCTGGATCCAAAATGCTAAGGTTAAGCCCATGGCACAGCTGGCAGTTGACAAGTCTTAACTATAATTCCCAGGTGCAAGAAAGGGTGAATGTTTGGATCTGGATGTTGGCTTGGATCATTGCAAACGTCCAGGAAAACTCTCTGCAACTTGTTGGTCCCCTCAGCAAATAAATAAGGAACTGAGCAAGATCTCCATTAGTGTTGATCTACCATGAATATGCTGAGTGTGAGGAAGCTCTGCTGGGGCTGCTGTTGCTCCCTGCTGGCTCTCAGTCTGCACCTTTCACTGGCATTTGCCTCAGTAGCATTAACTGCTGCCTATTTGTCCTTGGAGAAATGTTGGTTCCTCAGAGGAGAAGGAGGCAGAGGCACAGCTGGGCCTCAGAGCCCGTGGAGCCTCAATGAACTGTTTTGTGATCAAGTGAGTAAGCTATTTGCTTGCAAAGGAAGCTGGAGAAGCTGGCTACCATACTGCCAGATGGGCCAGATCTCACATAGATGCTATTTCTTTGTAAGCTGGGAGCTTTCAGCCTCATGGTGATTATATTGCTTGAAATTACTTTGGAGTGGCTCTCAAGATGTTGCCATCAAGGCTGTCATCTTAACGGACAAGATGAGACACAAGAGAAAGAAGCTAAAGTGAATCAAGCTACAGTGGAAGTTCATTTCACTGAGCTTTTATATTCATACTGACCTCCATACAAGTTCTCCATTTCAACTTCTGTCTGATGAAGAAAAAGCTATAGCCTTCCCCTTTTGAACTTAAGTGGATGGAAAGTTGGAAAGGTTCTGGTTTTGTTGTTGTTGTTGTTGTTGTTGTTGTTTTTGTTTTTTCCTTTAGCCAGAAAGAAGCCAAGACCATCAATGCTTTGATGATAAAACCACATTTAGCGTTTGTTTTTGCTGTCACCTGGTAGGTCATGAATCACCTCTGTGCTTGCCAATCATTCCATCACAGAGCTGCCAGTATTTACCCACTCCACTGTAACTCATGTGAAGGACAGTGGAGAGAAGATCTAAAATTCATTGCTGAAATATTTAAGGTGCAAGTAGGCGTGGATTGCTTTGGCTACTGCACTTTTAAACTGCGTGTTAGACAGCATGCTATCGAGTTACCTTTCTGGATCCCACTTTGCAGCTGTTAACCCTTCACCTGTAAACACTAATGTGCTTGGAAGGGAGATCTGTCAGGAAAGTTGTAAGGGTGCACAGCAATTTTAAGCAGCCTTTAAAAAACTATTTTCTAATCAGATACAAGGCAAAGGAGCAAAAATAGTACTCAGTATCTATGATGGTCTTGTAACAGTAATGTTTTAGCTTAGAAAAGAGAAAAAAGTGACTCTAATGAAATCATTTTGCTTCATTATACTTAATACTTTGGCCTTTGTAATAATAATAATAAAAAAGTGGAGTGGTATGTTTTGTACCTTTGAGGTATGAAAGATTAAAGGCTTCATGAACATGTCCGTATGTAGCATTATACTGAGTGTCTGCTGATGAAAGTCTCCCTGAGTTCCTTCTGACAACTGAAAATATAATGGGCTCTGAAGCTGCCGTTATGTTCCATCATGTCAATGATCCGTAGATTAAGAACTGGCACAAGCACACAGAAGAGCCCTAAAGGAGCTGTAACAGTCTATCTTGTCAGCAGTCAGGCGCTGTGGATTAAAGTAGGAGAGTGCTGAACCATATACACCCCTTTTCACCTTTTTTAAGCTGGAAGGGTTGTCAGCTTCTGGAAATAGGATGCTCAGCAACTATTGGTAAAATTTGGAGGTCTCAGCATCATAACAGCTTCTTCGGTGGGCCAGCCAGGTGGAAAACTGTTGGTAAGTATGGCAGTGGCTTTCCATTGCAAATGTGTTGGGCTATGATCATTAAATCATTCCACTGGCATAATACAGACAACTCACCCTTCCTTTGTTTGAGCACTGGGCTGTTGACTAAAGGGGTTGCCAGTGCCAGACCCTGCTTGCTAGGTCTATTATTCAGCCTGCCCAAGTGGAGCTATGCTCCTCATAGGGTCTACTAGAGGCACCCGTGTGTCGAATGAAGCACAAAGTGATCACCGGTACTGGACCCAAGCTAGGTCTGCATAGAGCCAGTTCAGGTGTTTCTGTGTGGAGCTGCTGTGATGAAAGCCCTGGCAAGTGCTGAGCTACAGTGGTCCTCCTAACCATGCTCCCAGTGGTTTCTCCTTAGCAGCACGGCACTACAAGGGAGCAGGCTCTGTGTTAGTCTGGGGGTGCACATTCACCTTCACAGTCCTTTGGGACTGCAGGGTACTGGAATGGACAGTGGCTCTACAGGAGCTAACCCAAATCCTAGAGGACTGGAGCTGGAAGCTAATGAGCACTGCTGGACCCAGGCTGACTCCAAGCAGAGCCAGATGAATGGCTTTGCTACTTGAACGTGTATTACCAATTCTTTCTGTTATTTGAACCCACCATTATCCTGGATAACTGAGAATTGGTGTTTAAACTAATAACCTCTGTGTCATGGCATTTGCAAGACATTTTTAGACCTAACGTAAGAAATCAGATAAAATAGCCATCACACATTTAAAGTTTTTAATGGGATCCACTGTAGGCTTTTGTAGTGAGATAACATTTACCTTTGGCTGCTACTGACTTGGAGCAGATCCAGTCCAATGACCTACATGGGAAAGCATCTATATCAGTTGCTAAGCATCTGAGCCAGACATTCCCCAGTGAGATGTATTTACAATCCTTAATCCTGCAAATAAATCCAGAGAAGGAGAGTTTTATGACCAGGCTGGTACTCACTGAAGTCTGTGAGTTTTCTGTAAGAAGGGTCCGAGACCACACTCAGGGCTTTCAGACAGCATAGTTTATGCATGCCAGGTAAATTCAGAGTACGGTAGAACTTTGTATGATCCAGATCTCAGGGTTATCAGGGGCAAAAATTCAGGACTGTGTACTGCAGTATCAAAGTTTGATCTTTGCCATTTGTATCTTAGCAAAAGCTGAAATCTGTCTTCTCTGCCCTACTCACAAGTTAATTTTGGTTTCTAGTCACATCTTCTACTAGTTCCATTTGCTTTTATGGATCAGGTAGCTGAGCCACAACCTGTCCTGTCCTGTCCTGTCCTGTCCTCTCCTGTCCTCTCCTTTCCTCTTCTCTCCTCTTCTCCTCCCTTCCTCTTTTCCCTTCTCATCTCTTTTTTCTCAAGTTCTGTAGGAAAATAATTTCATTCCAGATTCACAGCAGTTTTGTTCATAATCTCTTCTTTTTTTTTTTTCCTAATTTATGAGGCAGGATTAAATTCATGCTAACCTTCATTAATCTAGTATCACTTATACTATCTGCATTCCTTGGAGAAAACAAGAAAAAAAATTAAGTCATTCTATCATTAATATATTTTTCTTCATATTCATAGGCGTGGAATTCAAGGTCTGAAAGGATCCTCTAAAGCCTATTACAGAGGGAGAGAGAGAGAGAAAAAAAGAGAGATCTTTCTGTAGTGGGAAATCCAGTCCATCCGTTTTAGACATTTGTCCCACTCCTTCATGTTAAGACACTTGAATGTTATTTCCATTCAGATATTTCTGACCAGCCTTTGATTTTGCTTTGCATTTTTCTAACAGATGAACATTTCCTACTTCTTTTTCTTTTCTTTCTTATAGCCCTCAGTTATTTCCAGTATGTGTTAGAAACCAATATGCATTTGCTCCCCTTCACTTCTCTCAATCAAAATTATGTAGGAATTATGTAAGAGAAGTAACTATGGTTATAAAGAGTATTTCACTCTGAAAGAAGGAATTTTACATGGTTTTCAGTACAATAGGATTGAAAGAGACCTTGTTTTTTATATCCAACCATTTGCTGCTACACTTCATAGACTCCACATCGTAACCATGCTACACATTTTTGATTCCATTACCCCGTCAGAAATTCCTTCCCACAGCCTCTGCAATCTAAATGGTACCAATTTTGTGGCCTAAAATTTCCTTAGCCAATATTTTCTTTTTTTTTTTTTATTTTTATTTTTAAATCTTTGGGACAGGATGGTCTCTTAATCTAAACAGCTTCTTTTTCTTCTTGGTGTTTCTACCAGAACCATTATTTTCATCTCTCTTGTTCAGGGGATTGATGTCTTCTTCTATCAAATAATGCAGGTTCTGTCATACTGATTTATATAGCTTTCTGCAATAAGACAAGTATGTAGAAAATGCCAAGACTGTAGTGTCAGTGCAAGGAAATGGTTCTGAAATACCATGGACTTCTGTATTAGATACCCACCCCTGTCTCTGTGTAGTCTAAAAATTCACCATCTTTAATGTCTTCATTCCTACACAACCCACAGGTCCCCATATTGGGTGACAAAGTGTGTTGTCCCCACTGCAGATGGGAAACTGAGGTTATGTGTAAAATCGTAGAGGGAGCCCCTGATGGACCATGCAGCTGTGCACACAGATGCCCTGGCTGCTGGACTCTCCCTCCCTTCTGAAGTTTTCGTAGTTTCTAAGGGATTTGATTCTCAGTCCTCATTAAATTAAATGGGATGAGGGCATCCAGACATCAGAAGTTGCTCTGAAAATCTCAGCTGTAAAAGACAGCTTATTAGGCCAGTTCTCCCCTATCTTCCAAGCAGAAAAAGGAGAGACATTGTGAGTGGATGAGAGAGACCAGTACATCATAATAAATAAGAGAAATGACTGCTACTTTGTAATTCAATTGTAACTTCATATTAAATTTAATAATGCATACACTTTAACTTCATTTTGCTCTTATTAAGAGAAAAGAAATTGGTCCAGGCAAGCAAGCAAATAATTAAATAGAAATATTAAAAAATGCATGAACAGTATGGAGCTTAAATATGTATCACTTTTATAGCAGCAGACATGATTTAGAAGCTGAGTCCCTAAAAATGAAGCATTCTTCAAGCTTTTGAAAGCTCTCTAGGAATTCTAGCATCAGAAATGAGTTTTCATAGTGCCAGTATCTCTAGAGACATGAGTTGTTGTTATTTTATGGTCCCCAGCATGGGCTATATTAAACACAGGAACACTGATGGAAATTCTATGCTAAGTGATAGAAAAGGATACAGCATCACACTGGAAGTACCTGAGCTGCCTTTAAATCAACTACCTGAGATATCAGCACTCTACTTCTTAGCAGGCTGAGGGAGGACATGCTGATTTCCAACAAGTACAGGTAGCTGAAGTAGCAACTTTGAAACACATCAGAAATCACTACAGTGCTCTGCAGTTACTGCCAAATGGACCAGCCCTACCCAAGTATATGAGGCCCAACATTTAGGTTCTGAAAATAGAGATGTCACAAAAACTACTGAGCCAGATTCCAGGGCTCTCTAAGGGCATCCATGCTACGAGAAATTTGCCTGAAGAGCTTGAAGTGGAGCCAATGGAGCTGATTTCAGCCAGTTTTGTCTTTATAAATACATCCAAACTTGACCTCTTTGAGGCCACCTCACATTCACTGCCAAAAGATTTTCCAAACTCCACAGATCTCTTTTTCCACAAATATATTCCTCCTTCAGTCAGCAAGTTTCTGTACCCACACTGGATAGAGAGAACAGACAAGAAAAAGACAGGGAATATGTAAATACACAGAGTGAAATACCTTCTTAATTTGACTGACCTCTCACTTATATGCCTGTTTAAAGCTTTCATATTCTTTCAGCGAAATCCATTTGCAGTAGATAAGCATTATCTGGATGTTCCAGATCAAATCAGTGAAGAAAGAAAAAAAAAAGTCTTGACAATGAAATGGCCAGAATTATCCTACTTCAGAGAACTGAACATTATTTCTTTAATAGACCTAAGCCATCTTTTATGTTTATAGCACAAGAAGTGCTATTGCATGGCCAGGCAGATAGGCAAGCAACACAAGAGGAAACATCTGTTTCTTCAGTGTTACGTAGGTGCTCCGCAAAAGCTGTTCACTTTGATGGCTGAAATAATCTTTACAGTATCACTATTCTTCTCTATTATCTGTCCTCTGCTGGGGAACATTACATTGCATACCCTATATGACTTTCCCTCCTGAGCTATTCATGCCCCATTCTACCTGCTGATTTCAAGCCCATGTAGGAAACAATATCCTTTTGAGACTTCCCAAAAGCTCTGACCCTTTCTGCTTTAGAATAACATCAGTTTTCACACATAGAACACAAGCACTTGGGCACAGCTATGTAAGCTTTGCCTTTGAGTCTTGTTTTCCTAAACATCATTATTTGTAGACATATCTGTGCTCACTTGTAGCTGGAGGCATTCCTTTGCAACCTAGAAAGGCTAAGGTTTTTACTTTAAATGCCAGGAAACAGGAGCACCAGAAATAGTAGCTACTATTGGCTTTTAGTGTAGTTGCTAAACTGGGTAAGATGAAGTGGTTAAAGGAAGCCAATAAAAATACCAAAAGGAGGTCAGGCAAAACAAACATGCCCCCCCCCCCCCCCCAAAAAAAAAAAATTAGCTTTAGCTTTACTTGATTCTGTTAGGGAATCTCCATAGTGGACAGGGAAGAGTGAACGTATTGATCAAACTGAATGCTATACACAGGAGAAGAAAACCAGCGTGAGGTCAGAGCATCACAGGTGAAATCTGTGGCTGTGTGAAAGACTTGCTTAGCAAGTGGAGCCAGAGGGTTAGCAGAGGCATGAAGGTCTTTTACTGAGGAGGTAGCTGAGGAGCCACAGTGCTGCACAGGCTGATGCCAGAGCTGGGCTGTTCTGAACATTGCACCGTACAGTTGGAAGACAGATTGGGCTTCAGAAGCAAATATGTGCTATATTTGCTAATGACAGAGCCAAGCAGCAGGCAAAACACTGACAAAGGAGTGAGTCTAGTTTTGAAGAGTCATGGCAGAAGTGACAGCATGAGCCAGACAAATGATTTGTGAGATTGTTGTAACTATAGGTGAAGTTAAAAAGACTTCTAACCATTTTGATCTGTTGGATAGGATGTTATTTCCCTTAGCAGCATTGTGTTTTATTGCTGTAGCATGCCTAGTTTTGACTGGCTATTTGGTACTGAGTGCAGAGGGTCTTGGAATAAAATACAATCTTTGATTTAATGCCAATCTCTATGGACAGCTTCAGATTTCCATACAGGTGACCATTATCTGTGACAATACATGGCCTGAACCTGAAAGAAAGCATGACGTGGCTTCATTTCTGACTCAGTCTCACAATAGGGACAAACCATAAGAGACTGACACAACCGAAAGAGAAAAAAAAAAAAAAAAAAAAAAGCCGTGGTTCCTTTACTTCACAGTGCAGCAAGCAGAGCACAAGGAAATCCTTTTTAGCATCCACAGCAGGAACAATATTTTCTTGTACTTTATCACTCCCCTATCAGAAAATCAGGACAACCACTTTGTTGGCAGCCTGCGTTGCTACCACCTATGCCTGTGGTTGGCTCAAAATGTCAGCATGTTGGAAATGTTGTGCAGAAAAGCCAATATTTAAATAGACATAGGGTCAGATTCAAACCTGCCTGGAACAAATGGGACTCTTTTTATTTATCTAAGTGGGTTTTGAATCAAGGCAATGGGAACTGATTTATCTCAGTGCCTTTGTAAATTTCCATTAGGAGGTTTATGGACATTCATTGATAAGAATGACCTGGAGAACTGGAGCATTGCTTCTTAAGCGATGCTTCTTTGTCATTGACTAGAAGAGTTGAGTTTTCAGCTGCTGCTGACCCTTGTTGTTATTTTGGTATTGGACCTAACTTATGGAATTTATTAAAAGTAGCTTTTTATGTCCAATATGAATACTGTCCACTTTTCCAAATGCCTGTAACTGTTCAAACTGTTACCAACAGGGATCTACATAAACAATTCTGGGGGGGGCATCCTGGTACTTCTGCTTTCAAAGTGAAGCAGATGGGAATTGGGTAGTTATGGAAACATCTATAGTTAGCAGGAGTCAGCTAGGTGCATAGAAACATAAGCAACGAAAACTGTATGATTGAAATGGTTCCCATCTTTGTAGTCTCACCACCACAGATCCAAAGATATGGCAATTCAGTAAGGTATGTCTGGTCTGCTGGTTGAATATAGTTCTTTATGTATTGTGAGGCAGCTGGTACATCAAAGTATCTGGAATGGTCTCTTGAGCCTACATGCAGATATTTACTAAGGAAACTGGTGGGTTTACTATTAAGTTTCTTTTTTTTTTTTTTCTGTAGTTGGTGTCATTATGAATCCATCCATTTCTCTGAATGTGGCAACATAAATTTTTAAATAGAGCAATATTTGAAAAGATTAGTGTTTATTAAAATTAAATAATATATTAAGAGACATGCAAATGTCTTCAAGTGGAGCATTAATGTCATAATCATATAGCATTTATTGCTGTATATTTTGGAGTTAGAATGAAGGACAGAATCTTATGTCAGCATATAAGTTACTGTGCCTTGCAGAAAATGCACTCATATTCAAAAATAACAAAACAGAAAGTTTCTTGGAGAAAAGTACTAACAATCATCTCAGTTGGCTTCAATAGGGAAAAAAAAAAAAAAAGATCTCCTACCCATGATGTATGTCTGGTAGCTATGCCAGCTCACAGTGACAGAAATTAAAAGCTTGCTGTAGTCAAAAAGGTGTACCATCTAGCCCTTTCTAAGCCCTTTCCAAATTTGCTCCTTACCATATTTTATCTTATCTAGACTAAATTAACCTGTTTCGAATGCACGGGTTAAATGTAAGTCTGCTTCACAACCCAGCAGATCTTGTTTCAGGATGTTTTTCTGACTTTTATTCAGAATTTTTTCTCTCTCATGTTTTGTTTTCTGTGGCATTTCACTCATTTTCCATGCTGTTCGTTTTCACTGGTAACAAGAAGACAGATAAATTTTTGTAAGATGCAGCTTTATTCTTAAATCCTGTCTGGATTTACATTGTTCTTTTTCGCCACCAGAAGCCAGAAGCAGGACTGGAAGTCTGACAGACACAGAGGTTTAATGCTTTGTCCTACTGAGTCTCTGCCTCACTGGAGTAAGACAGCCAACAAGTGTTTTAACAGTGAGCTCTGATTGTCCTTCTCTCTTTTCAGTTTGTGCTCATCCAACAACCACAGTCTCTGATTTCCTGAGTTAAATGATGGGGAGCAGCCCCCTTTGTCCCCACAGACACATGGAATTGTCCTAGTTCTCCTCCTGCTTCTCCGCAATGAATGCTGCAGGTGGTTGGGTTAGTAATTCTTTTCTTTTCTGCTATTTTAGTTATTTCCTTAAGACCTACTTTATGCTGAGGCTAACAGAGCACGAAGATTTGTGGGTCTTAGGCTCTGCTGTAACTCACCTCCTTCTTTCCATAAGAAGGGGTGAAAAAAGACAGGAGGCAGCCTGTGCAGATAGCAAAGTCCTTAAATAGCGCAAGGAATTCTCATTTCTGATCTAGATGTTAAGGGGAAATACGGAAGCTGACGATGATTCTGAAATAACAGCTTGGTTTAGCAGTTAATGGAAGACTGAGACTGCAGCATTTGCACTTGCGATTTTCAGATAAACACCCTATCTTCCTCCTCACTTGATCTCCAGCCCTTTTCATTCCCATAATACTGTGTAAGCTTTATTATTCCTCATCGTTGCTTCCAGACAAGACTCCATTAGAAGCTACATGGCATTTTAGCACTTAGGAAAAGCAAGAACTGATCCTATATCAAATATCTGTATTTTTTGTATTTAAAATGAGGGATTTTGTAGGGACAAACTTGGAGACCATAGAAATACCGTTACATTCCCAGAACTCATTAAATCATTGTTTTCCTCTATTTGAGGCACACATGGTCAAGGAATTATACTAAGTAGCTGGATACTGCCTCATCCTTTCGATCAAAGTGGGGGTACCGAGACAAAGCAATAGACAGAGGTTCTGGTGGGGATCAGCAATGACAAGCATTAGCACCTGAGCAGTTTTAGGGAGGTGAAAAGTACTTCAGTCGAAACATGAGAGAGGTGAGGGTGGAGGGGGATGATCTAAAATTGTAAATGTCAGTGCTATATTCTTTGTCTTCTGTAAACCAGGAAAACATTTAGAAATGTTTTGCATTCAACTGTATTAAATAGGTTGCAACACCTTCAGCTCTTGACAGCTTAAGTTCAAATGTAATATAGTTTAGATTAAAAAGAAAATGTTTGATAGGTTCATTCCAGTATTTGGATGTACGGTGAAAGGTTGCTTGTGTCATACTCATTCCTTAGCATGTGGTGGAATTTAGAAGAAATTACAGGTACAGCAAGCAATTGAAACTAGAAATATCTGCATTAAACTGGTAAATGAAATAAGGTTTGGACGCTTTCATCCAAAAGCCAATGACACAGAGGGCAGCTTTCATGGATTTCACTTGTATTACATGGATACATATCACTGTGGAAACTGGATGGAGTATCCTGGATAGACCTCATGCCTTACATTCAGACCAGATTCAAATACAACTCCTCCACTGAGAATCAGACTGGCAAACTGAAATACCAATGGATTACAGTGGATTGTATCAGGGATGTAGGATCTGCTCTGAGTATTTTTCACTGCTTAAGTATGCAGCACTGAGCAATTAAAGCAAGGTGCCAATTTAAATAATCCATTTTATGGGCTTTTGGGGAAATATAGGCTGCAAATGAACACAAAAACAAACACACCAAAAAATAAACAGCAGTAGTAGCAAAAATTGACCCCTGCACCAGCAATGATCCACATGGAAGTCAAGGCACTTAGAGTGAGCACTAGAGTCCTTTACAGTGATATGATGTAAAATCCCAGCTGCTCACATGAAGGGCTTTGTAAGACACATGTTACATTTCTGATTTCTTAAGAAGTGTTTCTGGAGTTTACCAATTGAAGGACAACTGATTTGTGCTTTAAAAAAAACTATTAGGTTGACCTAACTAAAAAATAAAGGCATTTCCTTTTAAAACATATTTAATACGGAAAAGAAAAAAAATATAGAAAGAAGGAATGGTGGAGATCCCATGTAATTGCATAAATATATTTCAGTAGCAAACTTAAGGTAAATATTACAGTCTTGTATCTGTAATTTAAATGACCTCACTGTCAGAATTGGTACCTGCCAGTTTAGTTCTGAAACCAAAATATCAAAGCAGGCATTAGGTAGAAGAAGATGAATTCTTAGTTATTGCCTCACTGATTTATTTATAATTGTATTCACTTTTTGAATAAAAGTGGACACCTGGACATCCAAAATGAATACTTTTCTTATACTTCTCACTTTGCTTCTGCTTTCAGCACTTTTCATATAAATATCTTTCCACCTGGAAAGTGTTAACATTTGGTTTGCAAACTCAAAGACCACAGCAAGGATTTTTTTCAAGGTGGAGCAGCACTTGAATATAAATTGCTCACAGTCCTTAGAGTTAATGGCCTTATTCATCCTGTAACCATTTTGGCTGAGGCATGGCAATATGATGTATAATGTTCAGTCTGTGATACTAATGGGCACCGATATATTGCCCAAGTAATATTTCTGTTCGGTAGCAGTGTTAATAAAGCAACTATGGAAGATATAAACTGCAAGGGTGGAAGTTACACCTGTGCAATTTTCCATGGAGGAATTTGAGATGACCATTAGAGTTCCACAACTACCTGTTGTTTCTATAATCAGAATAGAAAAAGCCAAATCTTGATGATATATACTGAAGACAAAATAAAAAGTCAGTCTTGGAAGTGGCCGATTTGAATTACTGGTAATTAAGAGTCTTTCTACCTGGCGAGGCAGAGGATTTAGAAAAACAGATTTTTAGGGAAAAATGTAACACATTTTGAATGTTCATTGTTGTATTGACAGAAATGTCCTGCCTTTTTAGGACTGAGAGAGTGACAAGGCTGAGGTTCGGTTCATGCATCAGGGACTGTGGGGCTCTGGCGGACGCGGGCTCGCCCCCGGGAGTTAGCGCCCGGCTGACCGGGAGCTCCTGCCTCCTCCGCTTAGAGTTGTAGGCAGCTGCTAAGGCTGCTTTAGGAGATGATCTAGCTGTTTTCTGCCAAAAACCGTGGGATGGGGGGACGGAGTAATCTCCCCAGCCTGGGTAGATAGATGGCTGCTCCTTGCTGATGTGCAAAGGACACCTCGTTGCTGTGCCCTGGTAAAGGTCTGCATTGCTCTAACATCTCAGAGGGCAGCTTGGACTTACAGCCAAACTGCAGCAGAAGACTCCCAGAGCCCAAAGGAGGGATTTTCCTCTGGGATTCACTCCTCAGCATGCAGTTTGGGGACTTCTTCCTCTGAGAGTAGCTGGCACAGGCCAGCATCAGAGTCCACTGGTAGCGTGCAAGCAGGAAGGATTGCTCTGCCTGAGTTTTCCTGGGGGTTATGGCTGATTTTGTTGCTCTTATGTTTTATCTAATTTTCCTACTCATACCCAAACAAGTTTTCTCTTAAGTAGAGGTAAAATTCTTTATGCCACAAATGGTAGCTAATATTTTTATGATGCTTAACAGTGTTTTCTGCACAGAATTTAGAGCAGAGCCCAGGTGGACAGATCTCCTGTGTTCAACCACTGAAGACAGTACCCACTTTTTCTATTGCCAAGGCATAACCCTGAACTTGCATCTGCCTTCATATAGAAACAAATGAAATGTGCAGCCACATCTCTAGGTCCTGAAGCCGCAGTAACAGTTTTGATAAAATTTAATCTGGTAAATTGGATTCAAGAGATCTGGGATTAATTCTCAGTTCAGTTGTTGCCGGTTCTTTTGCTGGATATCTCCCAAATGAGCCTATCGTGAGCCAGCAGTTCTGTGGACTCTTGGGTAGCTCGCTTAATCCACTTTATGGTTTCATTCCTCCTCAGCAAAATAAGGCTAATACCTTATTACCTACCTTAGCAGAGGAGTCAAAACGATTACTGAATATAAACTATTCAGATGTTAGGAGAGCTGTGGTACACAGAGGACTGTACTGTAGTTTTTTTCTTATTGAATGCAATGATATTTTCTAAGGGAGTGTTCAGTTATCAAATTTTATTCTGGAAGAAATATTTCACATAGCCAAATCATTCTTTATCACATCAGTTCTTTATATCCCCTTTCTAGGAAATCTTATTTTACAGAGTTTTCTCTGTTCCATCTCCTAATGCAGTTGATGTCCTGCTGGGTGTTTCATCACTTCTCCTCACTCCAAGTTCTCGGAATGGCTTTTATTGCCGTGGTGAATTATCTTTATCTCTGGATAGCTGAGAAGATGCAACAAAGCAGAGATGCTTCCTCTGTATCTCCAGCTGCAAATTTGCACTTTTTCCTTTCTCTGTGATTGCCACAGAAGTTGATTCACTTAAAGTGCACAGAGGGTAAGATCAAGCACCTATGCAAACAGAAGTGGAATGAGGTGTTACGGAATTAGTATGGGGGCTTTTGACAGACTCGGGTAGGCTCTTTGCATCTGGGAATTGTCTATTTCAGTTTCAAAGTGTTTCCTTTACTGAACTCATTTCAGTTACTTTACTGAGCATCTTCAGGCTTTTGAAAAGAACTGTCTGACAGACCTCCAGTTTGCAGCTTCCTATCTCCAAAATAGGTATAAGACCAGGGCGGATAGGACCTGGAGAGGTTGCCTTGGCAGTCTTTTGCCTGAAGGAAAGTTTAGCATCACAGAAAGTATTTTGGTCATTGTCCTTACAGTCTTCCAGTGATGGAGATGTTCACTGCCTGTGAAACAGAGCACTACAAGTATGTCCCTGTTATTGGACATCCCTGTTGATGTGCAGATGTTGTTTGCTGCCATTTGCTCCACCATAACACCACCCACAGGCCTCCACCAAAATCATTTCTCCTTTAGTGTTATGCAGGCAAGAAATGAGAAGACAGATGCGGGTACTAGATCAGTGTCCTATATGCTGTGAGGATGACACCAGCCCCACTTACAGGACCAACTTAGTAACAGCTTTTTAGCAGTTGCTTTGTAGGGTAAAGCTATAATCAAGTACTCAAAAAGGAAATCTCAGGGAGCCATATCTTTGGGACGTATTGTATTGCTGGAAACACCATGTAAACCTAAGGTAGAACTAGAACTGCTACTTCTGTTGGACCATGGATCACCAGAGGTGACAGAAGAAAAAGTTCTTTTGACGGTGAGATTTGTTCCTTCTGCCAACGCCCTTCCTTCTCAAATATTCCACATAGACCTTACAAAGCATTTTTTTCAAGTGGATGTTTTCTGTTCCCAGTTTTGTTTCCCCGTTGCAGTCACACATCTTGCTGAAGGTATACAATGTGTGTCTGTACCAGATTCCATGCTCAGGTTTACAGATGCATTCTTTGCTAAAGGGTTGCTTAATGGGGTTGGGTCTTCAGAGTAAATTACTTGTGTTGGGATTGCTTTGGAAAGTATAGGCTTATTACAGAAATTGGTCTGAAAATGTGTTCCTAACTTAGTTGTGAAATTATGGGTAAATGCAGAGAACGTTATAAAAATATACATATGCACATAATGATGGAAGAAGAATATTTTTGGGGGGGGAAGGGGTGGAATTAGGTGGTAATCAAGTGCCACTGAGAAACAAGGAATTTAAACTGACTGTTGATTACACCAGAGTAATTCGACCAAAGAGGAATAGAAAGCCTCCTAATCACAAGCAGATCGGGTCTAACAAATGTGATCTGGTAAATAATTGTTTCTCTCCTTGCCAGTTCAACCAGAATTTATTCTGTCTAGTTTACAGCATGCCAGGTGTGTATGGTGATTACTGTTTTGCATTAGAATCCTTATGTTAATTGGGTGAGATACGGGCACCTCCAAAGTTTCTTGCGGGATTGGGCAGGAAGTGGGCAGGTTTCTTCAAAAAAGGGCAAAATTTTCCCCACAAGATGTTTCCGTCTCTTCATTCACTACTAGAAGACCCTAGGAAAGCTAGTCATTTTGGAGGCAACCTAAGAAAATAGGGCCAGCTTACTAGTATGACCCGCCACTGTTGTACCTCAAATCCTCACACATCAGATATGCCTTTTCCCTTATGGGAGAGGAAAGTTTTGTTAAAGCCCTTTTCCAGCAAGGTGATTTATGCATGTTAAGGATGATTCAGCAAAACACTTAATTACCTCAGTAATTGCCTCAGCCTATCCTTAATTAGCAGAGATCTTAAATTCTTGTATAATACTAAGCAAATCCTTGAAGTTAACTCAGGTGCATACTTAAACTGAGTATGCCTGGTGGAAAGCAGGTAAGTTAAGCAAGTGCTTCAATAGCAGGCTATCTAACTTGCCAAAAGACACACTCAGGATGTCTGGTAAAACCAACAGCTGAACCTACAGGAGCAGAATTTCTTCTTTATACAACAGTCACAAAACTACCTTTCTTGACAAAGCAAGCTTCACCCTATTTCCTCTTCTACTGGATGGACGTGGCTTTTTTCCATCTCCCTGACACTGGAGCATTGTTCTCTGCATATTACTGGATGTTTCGTGCTAAAGGGTGTTTTGAAATGTAGAAGCTGGAAATATCTTTGGGAATCTGTTTCTTTTCACTGAACTTTATTGAACTTGTCTGCCTTGTGTTTCACTCTGAGAATGGCTAACTCTCTTTTTCCCAGGCTTTTAGAGTTCACTTTTCAAGTGTGAGGAGGTCAGTGTCATTGGCTTTTTTCCACCCCTGAGTGCCTGAGTTTCTACAGGAGAGAACATAAATTGTTAATAGTGAAAATTGCTCAATACCCTCTGGTGTTCTGATGGATGACAATATCCTTGCTCCGTGTCTTTCAGTACAGCAAAACACTTCAGCTGAATAGGTTTTTAAAAAGCTATTTTGTATACTGGAATACACAAGCTTTCTGGTAATGAACAGCCTTCATACCAAGGTCATATCAGAATAATTGTCACTAAGCAGATTTGTTAGTGAAAGCAGGGCTTTATTTTTATTATTTTTATATGGAATAAGAAGCAGGGTTATCCTGCACTATTGCGAGTTTTGGTCTTTACTACGAGCATGCAGGAAACTTGGATGGATCTCCCAAGGGATATTTACTCGTCCTCCTTCCTTTTCCATTCACGTTGCCCACTGCAGGGGCCACAGTCTAGGTCTTGTAATGGCTAAAGTCCTGCCATCACAGTTACCCAGATATACAAACCATAGCTGGATCCAGTCATCTCCTGGATCCAATCAGTGCTATGATTGTCCTCAGCTGAGCCTTGATCAGCTTTTACGTTATTTATGACATTTGTTTGGGGAGGATATCCTCCACCCTTGGCACATCACTTGGTTGCCTAGAAAACAGTAATTGTTGGCTTTTAGTGAAACAGCAGAGCTTGGCTATGACAAGAGATGGGATGGTGGCCAAAACACACCGGTGTTCCTACAGGTGCTAGATGACTTGTTGCAGAGTTTTATTCATACAACCTGGGTTAAACTGACTATCAGATACATGGTTTGGAGGAAATGTTCTCCATTTTGGCTGATCAAAAGCTGTTGTTTTTTTTCTTCCGTAGTTTGGTGTATAATCCACTACCCTCAAAGAATAGGGTATTTTCACCTAAAAGCTCCTGCGACTGAAGGAATGAAGTCCTCAACCTCTCCTGTCCTTTCCTGCTCTATTGTGTAGTTCTGGTGACTTTTGATCCTTTGTACTTCTGCATTGTTACAGCGTGCAAAGATGAGTAGTGGAGCAGAGGTTTTGTGGGTGCTTCTAGACGAAATGTCTCCATAGTTACCTACAATTGCAAAGACTGAGTAGAGCTGGCCTCATCCAGTCCTGTGTTCCTGGTATACCTATATATATACCCCTACAAGCAGAGAAGCATATAGTTATTTTCAGAAGTTCCTCTGAATGTATATGCTTAGACTCTTCCTGTGTCCTGTTTTATATAACTCTGTAGCATTGCTGTCATTGTCCTCTGTGTTGTATAAGGGATTTCTTTACAGATTTTTAAACAGTAAAGCCCTTTGACATGGGCAGAAAACTGAGCAGGTAAAATCTGAACATTGTACAGGCTAACCCTTGGAGTACTTTGCACTAAGTCACTGCCTAGTGCTAGTTGTCACTTAAAGCATTAGTTACCCAGCCGAGCCATCCAAGACGAGTTCTTTTAATAACAAGGTTTTAAGGCCGGAGATGTTTCCCAAATCATGTTATTATAATGTGTAATGAAATGAGACAATCTGCTAGGAAAACAAACAGCACTGCACCACTGCTCCAGAGATCTGTGTAGCATGAGCTCACTCGCATTTGAAATAGATCCTAATGAAATAGATCCTAATCAGCTGGCATGACAGGAAAATGTTTATAACATTTCTGTTATAAACCTTCTGGTTTTGGGGGGTACCAAGTATGCTAGAGCCTTCCTAATGACTTCACAGGCTGCTCCCTCTTCTTGCGCTGTGTGGCCAGATCCTTCCCTGAGTTTTGTGGGCTTTGCTGGAGGAGGGGCTGCAGACAGGGTGGGCTGTTTCTTTGGAGCAATCCCAATGAATTGCAAGCTGTGCAAAGCCCTATTTCCTAGAGTGTGGCAGTGGTCGGACAAGAAAAAGGCACTGGTCCAAGCCCCAGTGCTCAAGCCGGTAGCTCCCTACTTGGGAGGTGTCGACTTGAGAGTTTTGGCTTGGGGTCATGCTACCAGCATTCCTCCCCGGGTTACTGGTTTTGAGCTGCATTTATTCAGTCCTTGTGTCAGGGAGCTGTCCACTGGGATGTGGCTTTTTCATAGCGGGGCTCCATGTCTTTGCACCTGGGTGTACATCTAACGCAGTGTAACACACTGGTGACAAACTCTGTTGGGTTTCTTTCCTTTGAACTACAGTGAGGCCCACCAGAAGCACACCTATCTCAGAATACTTCTGTCACCTCTTTTCCAGCCCTTCCTCTTGGTTCTGAAAGGGATTTTTCTGAGGGAAAGATGCCCACCTTGCAGAAACCTGTTCCGGTTCCGCTGTTCTTCTCCCCTTCTGGTTTTCCTCTTTTTGTTTGCTTCTTTTCTTTTCTTTTCTTTTCTTTTCTTTTCTTTTCTTTTCTTTTCTTTTCTTTTCTTTTCTTTTCTTTTCTTTTCTTTTCTTTTCTTTTCTTTTCTTTTCTTTTCTTTTCTTTTCTTTTATTTCCTTCTTTTCTTTTCTTTCTTTCTTTTTTTTTTTTTGAGTAAAGTTAATTCATAATCAATTCAAAGCAGACCCAAACTCATAGGGGTGGGGTGGAGGGTTAGAAGGCACTATCTGACTTTATCCACAGTGAAAGGCAGCAGACTTCAGTGTCTACATCAAATTAAGTAAAAGAAACTTAGAAAAGCTGTGAAATGAAATTATTATAAAATTCCTTCAGGTTTAATCTTTAAAGGTCTAATTAAAATGACATTATTTGGCAGTATATTCTTCCAGTACCCTGTAAAATATATTAGGCTGGGGCTTCTTCAGCCTCAATGCTTGCCTTCCTTCCCTCCCTTTCTCCCTTCCTCCCTTGGTCTCTCTCAGCAGCCTGGGAAGAAAACAGATTTGCTTCATTTTGAACAAAGCTGTAGTTTCCAGCCTGGGGTCTGCAGGACCTCAGAGGTGCCTGTAAGAGGTCCATAAAAATTAACTAGGAAAAGTAAATCGAGGTACTAAATCCCTGCACGATAGCTATGCCTCTGAAAATTTGGCTCTTCACAAAGCAAAAAGGTTGGAAGCTACTGAAAAAGAAGGAATTATAACAATAAAACAAAACATCAGGAGATTTTTAAGGTCATTATGGGCAAATATATGGGTGAGGTAAACTTCAGAGCAAATCTGTTCAGCTTTATATGACTTTAGATCAAAGGAATAATGTAGCACCTGAGCTGGAGACAGTTACTTTGAACCTCTTTAAGATTTTTCTGTCACTTTCTATAACTATTAAAAAAAATGTCCAAATTCCTTGCTGGAGTAAGCTGATCTAAGTCCATTTATAAACTTGAACTTGAACGTTAACAATCTGTACTACTACATCTTTGTTTATGTGGGATCCTTCATTCTAGTGGATCTCAGAATGATTTATAGACATTCATTTCATAGGGCACCGGTGACACCAGAAGTTGTGTTTCACACAGCTGTATCTGGCACAGCAATAAATAACTTAGCAAAAACACTTATGCTGAATTTTTTTAAGAGCTTTACGAACAAGTGAGAGATTTGTTTACAAAACACAGCAATGCTGTGTGACTATGCCATGTCTGGGAGTGAACAATGTTCCATCAGATAAAGGCACAAAGATTAAAATTATCTGTAATTCAAACACTTAAGCATTACAACATTAAAGCACACAGGTTTTAGTCAGGGGAACCTTTTTATGCCTGTGCTTACAAAACTGCCCCGTACTTCTTGGATCGGGCCACAGATGAGTGAGTGATTTGTATAAGGCACTGTTTTAATAGCATCTGCTCTAGAGAAAAGGTCTCAGGCTCTTTGCATAGATTGGTTGAAAGAACCACTCTTCCATTCCAAGTCATAAAAAGAAAACAAACAAACAAACAAAAATGAAACAGATCGTTACGATGCAAATTTTGGCTGAACCTAGTGATGGCAGAATCACTGTTTATTGCCCTTTGAGTCCTTACCCTTAGCAGTGGGTTAAGTGCTGGATAACTTTAGGAATACAGATTCCAAATTCAAGCATAACAAGAGCGTACTCCTTACTGTGGACATAAGAAGGAAATTTTATCTGCCATCACGGTTTGGTGTCATTGCATTGACTGAATTGGTTTGCATTAATACAGTCCTATTTATGGAGTCACTTTTGCATAGAGCCATCGCACATTTCATGTCAATTATCCTCGTTCCCACCCCAGTGAACAGTGCTGCTACTTCTGGTTATGATCAAACCTACCTGTGTTCTTAAAATGAAGGGCACAGTGACCAAACTCATGAACAATTTCAACCATAGTTAAGCTAGAAAAGTCTCTGACAAGTTTTTAGTCTTAGAGATGAGTTTATAGCAGTTATATCTCTTGGAATCTTAACAAGCGGCATTAAATATGGGGAGGGGGTGGTGGGAAGATGAGGAGGAGCTGAGCAGTGCTTTCCTAGTGCCTGGGAGCCGCAGGAGTGGGCTGATCCACCAGGGAGGAGGTGTTTGGAGCATGCGGGAATGGTGATTGCACAGACAAGGAGCACAATTACATTCTTCCATTCACTGGGGTATGGTGGGGAGCTATTCCAATTTCTTCCAAACTTGAAGCCTGTTAGAGTCCTCAGTGCTCCCAGGGCCAATTTTAGGCCTCGTGCAGTGGTCGTGAATTACATAGCCATGGCACAAGCCATAGTTTTTGGAGTTCATTGTTCTCATGAGGAGAAATGCCAAACATGGAACTGCTCCAGGCTGGAAGGCATGCCTTAGTGCTCTCTATCACAGAGGTAAAGATGTCTTTCAATTTGTTCTTTTGTTCAGGCAAGCATATTTTATGGCTGTGAGGCTGGTCTTCAGTTTCTGGGATACAGCATGGAGATCTGCTTTGTTCCTGATATTTACTGTTTGTACTGAACAATACTGATACATAAGAGGAGATGGTTCAGTATGGATGCTGCAATGTGAACAACTATCATCCACTAGATTCCTGCCATTATTTGTCCACTACCCCAGTGGTGTTAATGAGGTGATGAGTATGGTCCCCCAAATACTAAAAATTTTGAAGTCAAAAAATTTAAAACCAAAGAATGTTACCAGCTTTCTGAATTTCAAGCTTTCACATCTGACATGCTCAGAATTTTTTGTATAGCTGCCACATCAATGTTTTTTTTTTTCCCTTTATTTCACAAAAAAACAGAGATTCTTTTGTAATCATATAACTCAAGGAGCTGGGGCTTAAGAAAAATGCTGAATAGTATGTTATATTGTTACAATTTGCCAGAAGAACTGCTTCTTTGTGATATTGAGGTCTACAGGGGGTTCAGTTTAGATATTCAGAATAAATTCTCTTCCTTACACCGAGAATAAAATAGAATAGTTTCATGATTATTATTTTGGGACAACCTTTAAGTAGAAATTTCCTCTCTTTGCCCTTGCTCCCCTATGCAGAAAGCACTCAGCAGTCTCTGACATTCAGTTCACTTCTTTACAGGGATTCCCCCCAGCCACGAACTCGGTTTCACAGCTCCCATGGGCTGCATATGCTCAGTTTTCTGCAGCAATTGAAATGTGAGCAATAAAACAAGTATTGCACTTTCTGGAACAGATTCTCAGTAGGTGTGCAGAGTGATCAACACCTTGGGCTGTTTTCTATACCCTCAATATCTGTATTAGGCAGAGGCTAAATTTGGAACTGGGGAGCAGTTGCAGGGGGGTGTATTGCAGCCACACTTCCAACACTGCAGCATCCTATGCCAGGGGACATTATGCAGGACCATTTCCACTCCATGTTAACAAACTTTTATTCTGCCAGAGCAGCTGAAGAGCCCTTCATGAAATGGAGAATCAGCCTCTCTTCATGCACTTCCAGCACTGTTCCCAGGTGCACAGCTGAAGACTCTGCCCACCCTCCCCATGCAGATCCCCAGTGACCACCCAGTGAGAAACCAGTGACTCCCTGCTGCCCAAGTGGGGAGCCTCGTCAATCTGCAGATACTCATTTAATTCCCTGCCAGAGCCCTCTGTGTTCCCAAAGGGGCAGGATTTAGGATCCAAAGAGATCTCATACCAGCTGATTAGAGACTGCAGTGTGGAGCCAGGACTTGTCAATTCAGTTGCCAGCTGCTGCTGATTCACTAGATGCCCAAGACAAGCAGCTTAACTTTCTTTTTCCTCTGTTTCTATTTTCAAAGAAACCACAACTCTGCAGCACACCAGGGGGCTGTTGTGAGTTTGAATTAATTTGAGACTTCCAAATTAAAATTGCTGCAATACAGCAATTCATTTCACCCTGTGAGGAATATCTAAGATCCGCTGACTCTTCCTGTGGAGGCACCTGTTTCTCTCCAAGGAGGACCTCAGCTAACTAGCTTAGACATTTCACTGAATTAGGCACTGACTCTGATGAGCCCTATACAAGTGTTAACTCCTCTGTTAGCAGGTCTTGGAAGCCCAAGGGCAGAAAACAGCACCTTAACTTGTGTCACAGGGGAACTGAACTGAATACTGTGAACATATCCAATTTCCAGCAAGCACAGGCATGCTGCTGTTATATTTATGCTCTAGGTTAAAAATTTTCATTTGAGGATGTCATTAGGGGGTTAATGGAAGCACTGTATTTAGAAAGCCTCTCTGTAAGCTAGGCTAGCCTCCTTACCTTACTGTGTGATCAAATTCATTATTTTGCAGCTCCTGCTGTGATTGCCAACAGTCAGATTTGAGCAAATGAGCCGAGGATGTATTTATATCAGGACAATAACATGAGGGGGTTTGCGGAATGGCATGCTATGACAAGCTCAAGAAATAATGTAATTAAATTATTGTTTACTGAAAGAAGACTGGCACTTCTGGGTAGATGATATTTTTAAGCTTTCTTGAGAAGAAATTAGCGTGTGGAACATCCTTTACAATCAGAAATTAGAGGTCAAACACTGGATGAGAACGTAAGAATACAAGAGGTCCAACTCCAGAACTTCATTAACAGCACATACATGTGCACACAAATACACACACATACACGTTGACAGCTCCCGTTTGTGCAGATCTCAGGCAAGACAAAAGCATCTGTACATTCAAGGCATCTTTCACTTAAGGTTGTGTGAGCAAATGCTAAACCCACCATTTCCAGGCTTTCAGAAGATTGAGTGTACCTGAACTTGACATTAAAAATGGGTGTAAGATGTCAACATGCAGTCTTTACCCCATGTATAAGGGAACATGTTAGTGAGGAGTTTAGGTTTATGCTTACTGTTCTTTTTTCTCCCTTTTTTGGGGGTGGGGGAGGGCTGTCATTTTGGACTCAGTTTGTTGTCTACATATAGGCATCTAGTGCCATTTAAAATGCCCCAAAATATCAACATGGGATGGTAGATAGGATACAGAGAAAATCCCCTATAGCAGCTCAAATGGTAACCATGTCTGTGCAAATAAACAAAGCCCTATATCTGCACGAATGATAATGGGAACTTTAGACATAAAGCAGACCTGTGGATTGGGCACACAGAAGTAGACACCTGTGTTTAGTCTCAGAAGTAACCCTACCCATCCTCCAAGGATGCTTGGAGAGACAGGTTGTCCTGTCTCTAGATACAAAGTAGAGAGCCACTTCCACCACCATACCCCATTTGCACCCTCTTCCTATTTCAGGAGAAACTTGGAGGCCACAAAAATATGCTGTCTGCCATATGAACACTATGCTATAGCTTATGCCGTTTGGACTCATCAGCTCTGCTGTGCCTGTAGCCACTGTGATCCTAAGTTCCTGCCTCTTTTTCAACCAGACTTCACCAGGTCCATGGCCAAAAACATCAGCCTTTACTTTAGGTCAGTCACCATCTCCCTTGACACTAGTATCCCCCTTATGATTGCTGCACGAGAAGCTGGACATGAGCCGGCAGTGCGCGCTTGCGGCCCAGAAGGCCAACTATGTCCTGGGCTGCATTAGAAAAGGGGTGGCCAGCAGGGAGAGGGAGGTGATTGTCCCCCTCTACTCTGCTCTGGTGAGACCCCACCCAGAATACTGCGTGCAGGCCTGGGGCCCCCAGCACAAGAAGGATGTGGAGCTCTTGGAACGGGTCCAGAGGAGGGCCACTAAGATGATCAGAGGGCTGGAACACCTCTCCTATGAAGAAAGGTTGAGGGAACTGGGCTTGTTTAGCTCGGAGAAGAGAAGGCTCCGGGGAGACCTCATTGCGGCCTTCCAGTACTTGAAGGGAGCCTATAAACAGAAGGGGGAACGCCTGTTTACACACGTTGATAGTGATAGGACAAGGAGGAATGGTTTCAAACTAAGACAGGGGAGATTTAGGTTGGATATTAGGAGGAATTTTTTCACTCAGAGGGTGGTGAGGCACTGGAACAGGTTGCCCAGAGAGGTTGTGGATACCCCATCCCTGGAGGCATTCAAGGCCAGGCTGGATGTGGCGCTGGGCAGCCTGCTCTAGTAGTTGGCAACCCTGCCCAGAGCAGGGGGGTTGAAACTAGATGATCTTTAAGGTCCTTCTCAACCCATGCCGTTCTATGATTCTATGATTCTATGATTATCTCTTGACCTTGCTGCCTTCTTAGCAATCATTTGGACATGCCACTTTTTTCTTTCCACTCTCAGTTTGACCACCCTTCAAGTTTTCATGTTCAGATTGCATTTTACAAATGTATAATAAAATCATATTGACTGAGCCAGACAGAAGCAAGATAAACTTTTAGGGAGGGTTCCTTATTAGAGTGGGATTTTAGCAACATTGCTAATACAATAGTTGTGTATGTTGGAATAGTGCAGGGAGTAGACTGCAAAATGTGTTCCACGCTTAGTACTCTTCCTACACAGCATCTTCTACTGCTGTTTCTGGAAACAAAACACCTAGATGGACCATTGGTCTGAGCTAAGAGGACATTTATTTGATACTGTATTCAGGTAAGCCACACAGCTCACCTGAAAAATGGCAAGGGAGAAAGTTTTTGTCTTCTCAAACTGCAGACAGTATGCCTTGTAAGCACATATATCGGAGAAAGAGGTTACTGCCTTTACACCCACCTCAACTGAATTCTCACCTCCCACCTTGACCTGGAAATCACGACCCTGTCAGGTCTGCTAAAAAGATGTGGTATGAACCCTCCCTATCCTGCTTTTGTCAAAATGACCCACAACAGCAAATACAATTTGGTTTTCCTGAGCAATCTACCACCTTTCAGCTTTCCTTCCCAAAAGGGAAGTAGGTGCCATCAATTGGATAGAGATTGCCATGATCGAGAATACTCTGGGCAGGTTCAGAGCTGTGGTCTGAGCCTCAGATCTGCAGAAAGGTCTGTTGCCATTAAAGAAAGAGATGGGAAGATGATTGTGATATTTAAAAGGCAGATGCAAAACAGCTCAAGAACTTCTTGATGAAATTCTCCTGCCTCTGGAAGGTTTGCAACTGCATTTCAAAGAAATGTGGGCAAGTATAAAGCACTTAGGTTAAGCAGAAAGCCATTTCAGTCTTAAACTAAAACAGAGCTGATGTCCTTTATGTACTAGGGAAGAGGTATAAAAATCAGCTCTCAGATTTAACATATTCTGCTCTTTTGGGACATTAAGGAGGATTCACAGAATATGCCAAAATGGACTAGCATATTCCTTTTTTTTGTTTACCCTTCAAATGGAAACTCATACATTCTCATAATTTAAGCCCTTCATTTTTAAGTCAAGAAAGGATCGTTCTGACAAAGGAAGCTCACACTGTCATTCTATATCCATGAAATAACTCTGAGTTCTGGTGGTTTTTTGTGGTTTTTTTTTCAGAGCTTTTTTTTTTTTTTTAGAAATAAATCCAATTTTATTTTATACAAAGTCCTAGGAAAGAAAGTCCAGCATAGTTCTCTCAGTGTAAAAGAAACAAGTCAGAAATAAGGCTGTCTGTCCTTTATATCCCAAATGCAATTCATCACCTGAAAACTTTAGATAATTTATTTTGCTTCTAAGTTGATAGTTTAGCCTCAGCAACTTGTCAGAGAACAATGTTTGATTCACTGTCAGAAATTGGAACAGAATCCACAAGTCCTGACCCTCAACCCCATATTAAATCCAAGGGAACTGGAACTGTCCCTGAGGAAGACTTAAATTAAGATTAATTTCTAATACACTCTGAAGGCCACAGTCCTGTGGCTCTCCTCATTACTGGGTTGTTACCGATGATCTGTTCCAATTTGGAACAGAGACAAAATGACAATTATGCTTCCTAACAAGTCTTGAAACAACCTACCAGCTTTGAGGTACTACAACAAAATTCTCTTTCCAGATATTGGTATTGGCTGAGACCCCCAGGTTCTAATACCATTACTCTACAGACATCCCTTTGGGCCAAATTCTGATTGGAGCAGATGACCTCCAGAGGTCCCTTCCAACCTTAACCACTCTGTGCTTCTGTGCTTCTGTGACTCTGTGATTTCTTAACTAATTTGAGGGTACAGAGAGACCAACACAGAAACTTAAGCATAGCCTTAGAATATATTCTTCAACACCTATCAGACCATCTGAACTCACAGCTTAGGTGATGCCCCATAGGCACTGTACGATATGTGAAGAGAGTTAGATGCCCGAGGGCAAGATCTACCATTGCAAGGAGATGAACATGTGAATTAGTCAAGAAAAAGTCATGAGAAGATCAGTAAAGGCCAACTTCTGACATGCTTTAGGAAGTTTTTTTTATTATTATTATTATTTTAATACCGGGCTAGAGATACTCCCTTCGTTTGCAACTCAGTTATAAAGCCTGGGCTGGAGAGAGCTTCTTATATAAAATCAGTCCTTTTTCCACAACACAAAAGGTTTCCCATGGGCACATCTCCTTGCATTCAGAAGCCCATGGTTAAAGCTCATACTTGGATCTGGAAGAGTTAAGTCAAATTCATCAGGTCCTTTAAAAAGTGACTACTGAGTAACTCAGAGCTCTGCAAACCTGTTTGGTCTGAGTTAATCCTGAACATGAAGTGGCACTAGGAGTGCAATGAAATAAGAGAACACTATGGAAGAAAGAGTGGAACATTTAAAAAAACAAATTGAAACTCCATGGAAATACAGATTAACAGATGGAAAGCTTTTAAACAGCAACTTCTTAAAGGCACAGGAACTAGTAAAAAGGAATCAAATGTAGTTCTGAAACTCAGTACTTTAACTAGTTTCCACTTAGTGCTCTGTTGGAATAAGCAGCATATGCAATGCTATCGTAGAAACCTGTAATCTCAGTGGAAATGAAACACATGAGCAAGTAGATTCTGAACAGATCGCACAAAAAGATGAACTCATAAAGGAGTATGGTTCCTCTAATCTTGAAGATCCAAGTTAGCATGGTGGGGGAAAAGGGGTAGGAGAGGCCATATTGGACTGATACAAGGATCTAGTGTGTAATGATCAGCAGAACCGAAGTCAGTCCTTGAAAAAGCAAGCAGAATTTGGAAAGAGACCTGAGGCAGAATGGCATTTGCAGTTTGAGGTCAGAAGTTTTTGAAACGTGAAATTGTGGATTGTGGCAACCAAAATGGTACTCCTATTTGAACAAAGAAATCAATGTAGCTTATCAGGTTTTTACTCGTGAAGTGAATTATCAACACAGGTGAAGCACATCAAACTGCACAGAGGACAAAGCTAATCCTATTAACACACATACACATACACACACACACGAACATATATATATGGGCCCTGCTGAAAAAGGATGCAACAGCCCCGTCTTGACTATTTACCAGAAAACAAATTGCTATACCAAATTGGTCATAAATGCTTTAGGCAAAACAGTGTTATTGATAGCTTGATCCTGATAGGGTGAGAAGCTGCTGAGACGTTTGTTCATTAAATCAGGCAGTAGAGGGAAGGCATGAGAGCCAGTGATGTGGAACAGAAAATCAACAATTATGGGAGTAAAAATGTACAGGAGTTGCTGCAATGATTGACATACAGGCATTGAAGTCAATCACCTGTTCAAGGATGACAGGCGTAAAAATAAAGGTAGTGAGTATTTCTATACAGTAATGATATTAAACCAAGGAGTTATGCTTCTGATTAATGTTTTGCATCTCTGTTCTTTGTATACCATTCTGCTACATGTCCATTTCTGGTGTATCTAGGATCTTCAATGTAATCCTGCAACTAGTGCCACTATATGTCTTTTCAACAAAATCACTTGCCAGAGTTATTCTGTTCCATGCACTCCTTTTTGTACCTCCTACTGTTTTGAACACAAAGAAGTAATTGCTCAGGTTGCCTTTGTGTAACATCATGTTGGAGATGACTCTATATAACTCCACTATGGTGGTGCTGAGAATGTGTCACAAGCTCCCTTGGGTAGGTCCTTCTTGATTATATACTCAGAGATCTGTGAAGTTATTAAAGGGGCAAAAACTCCTAAGGATGATCAATAAAGAAGATTTTAATTTCTTCAGTACAGTTTGGAGAAGAGCTGCAGTTAAAAACAGAAAGTTCAGGCTACTCTTGAACGTGTAGCTGACATATTTCTTCATCAGTCACTGAACTAGCAGAAAGCAATGCCACTTTAGATTTTATTTTGTAAACAGTGAGGTCATTCTTGAAGGTTGTTTTTGTCTTTTTAAAACACTACTGAATCAAGTGACTTGCAATGATTAAATTTAGAATCAATCAAAATAGACCCGTCCCTACAGAGCTGTGATTTCAACAGATCTTTCCTTGAGAAGAGAGGGAGGATAGAAGAAGCCACTGGGACTGGAAACCTCAGTGAATTGAAAGTGGTGTAAACTTAACATTTCTATTGCCAAGGGTACAAATGACTATCAAGATTTAGAACCACAAGAAAGAACAAAAATCTCAAAAAACAACAACAAAAAAATACTATTTGAACTAACTATGGGGTTAGTTCAACCAAGAGGTATTAAGAGTAAGGGGAAAAAAAGGAACTGAGTAAGAAAAGAAGTGTCTTTACAGGAAATGAAGACATGATCACAGAATCACAGAATTGTTCAGGTTGGAAGAGACCTCCAAGATCACCTAGTCCAACCTCTGACCTAACTCTAACAAGGCCCACACTAAACCATATCTCTAAGCTCAACATCTAAACGTCTTTTAAAGACCTCCAGGGATGGTGACTCAACCACTTCCCTGGGCAGCCCATTCCAATGCCTAACTACCCTTTCGGTAAAGAAGTTTTTCCTAATATTCAACCTCATTCAATCACATGATGTGACAATTGCAAAACCAACTGCCTTAAACCTTGTGAAAGAAATTGAAAGTAATCACAGAAGGTTTTCTATCAATATAAATAGAGAGTAAGAACAGAAATACAGGTGAAGTGAGGCCAAGAGTAAAGCTTATTCAGGTACAAGCCAAAAAATACAAAGTATATAAGAAAGGAACTTATCACATCCAATATGGAAACAAATGTCAAGGAAAATAAGGCTTTCACAGTAGGAGGACATCACACTCTTTGTCCAGAATCCTGAAAAATTGGCATATTGATTGTCATATGAGTGTTTTTAGTATATCTATCAAACTGAGCGACAACATGTGCATGAGGAATTGTCAGCAGGTTACCTGTAGTCAAATGCTGAGAAGGTGATCTGTGGAGATACCACCTGGCAGTGTGGCCTTAGTGGCACACAGGTCTGTTATAGTTTCCTTCTTCTGAAAGAAAAAGATAAGCAGAAAATGTAAGGTGACTGTGAAAGGCCAAACACACAAGATGCATCAGACAGGTTTTTGCCACTGGAAAGGGAAAAATATTGAAGCAAGCTATTGCTAAGATCTCACCTAAAATACTGCAGGTCTGTGCTTTTTCATTTGTGCTCCATGGACTACTTGTAGGGACTGAACAAAAGGCAGCTCAGAAAAACAGCTTGGTTTTCTATAGGCCTTTGGTCACTTAGAAAGGATCCCAAGCTCCATTCAAAAATTTCCAGAGCTCCAAAGACTAAGAAAGCAACAACCCCTGTCTATATACCATTCTGGCTGTGCTTATTCAGCCAGAATGGAGAAGTTCAATCTAGGTCAGTTGCAGAAGTGGGCTATACAACAACGAAGCAGACAGAGAGATTATTTTATTATGAGGAGAGACGAACTGAATCAGCTTATTTAACTGCAGCAAAGTGGGGGCTGCAAAAGTATATGCTGTCTGTCAATGCATCCGTGTGTGATCACTGGGGAGGTGAAAACAATTATTAAGCAAACAGGACAGTACTGGCAGAACCAAATGTGAATATATTGCTCATGAATATTTTAGGATGAAAACAAGAAGGGTTATAGCTAGTTAGGGAGTAAGACTCTGTGGTACTCTCCCATTAGAAGTACTAGAGGAGAAACAAACACAGCAACCAAGATAGAGTCTGACATGTTTTTGCCCAGATTATGTGATATCCTATGATATCAGGGATGTAAAGACCCAAGGGGTCAATTTCCCTCAGATGATTCATATTCCTGTAATTTGCATAGCTGCACATTGGTCCCTTAATCCCATAGCCTGTCAGATTGAAAAATCCTACTACCAAGGTTAAGGCAGATGTTTTGCTACTACAGGATAAAAAATGTTGTCTGTGTGTTTGACTTTGTTTCTCACAAAGCTTCAAAAGCTACTTTTACATCTCCACAGAACCTTGCATCTCTATGGGGTCCAAGAGAGAATAAAGCTCAACCAGTGCAGTTGGTCGGGTGCTAGTAGTTGCGATAATGGCTTACTGTGGCCTTTCATGGCATTGTTCAGCCAAATGAGATCAACTGAGAAGTAAATGTGTCAGAATTTAGTTCTCAACAAAAGTGTGTGTGGGTACCATCTGCAGATGTGAATCCAACCTATCACCATCAAAATATAAGCACATGAGGAATGAAATGTGCCATTACTACACCATGCTTTGGGAAGAGAGAAGTTTAAAACAGGCGACCTCTGATGAGGTTCGTGATAAGACACCAGAATGAGCAAACCATGCTCTTCCTGGCTGCTGACTGATCACAGCTGATGAGGACTCCTGATCCTTTGCAAAATGCAACATGTGCAACCCAAAACTGTGCTAGGAAGCTGTTTCACAACCAGGTCAGACAGCACAAGAAAGAACTAATCCATGACTTGAAGATTCACAGATGTCACATGCTGTGTAGCTGAGACCTCCCAAGCCCACTAGACCTGTTGTATATGCATACTTCCATAAATCCTGAAAAGATGTAGTTACTCAGCCAGATCCACCAGGCCTGGCTCCCAACCCAGAACATATGCTTGGTGTAAGGAGAACAAAGAGCAGACTCACCAGCCCAGTTCACCAGCCTCCTTCACTGCATTTCTTTGTATTGATGACAATATCAAGGCTCCACTATCCACTGTCACGGATATAGCACAATCATAATATAAAAGCTAATCCCCAGACCTAGATTTTATTATTGAGATAGGACAACAACTTAATGTTAGAAAGGTAACATCATCAGTAACAGAAAATACAACTTCATCAAATAGGTGCTTTTTGGAGACTTTTTTGTATCCATTCACTTGAAAAATCATAGAATCATAGAATCATAGAATCATAGAATCATAGAACGGCATGGGTTGAGAAGGACCTTAAAGATCATCTAGTTTCAACCCCCCTGCTCTGGGCAGGGTTGCCAACTACTAGAGCAGGCTGCCCAGCGCCACATCCAGCCTGGCCTTGAATGCCTCCAGGGATGGGGCATCCACAACCTCTCTGGGCAACCTGTTCCAGTGCCTCACCACCCTCTGAGTGAAAAAATTCCTCCTAATATCCAACCTAAATCTCCCCTGTTTTAGTTTGAAACCATTCCTCCTTGTCCTATCACTATCAACGTGTGTAAACAGGCGTTCCCCCTCCTGTTTATACGCTCCCTTCAGGTACTGGAAGGCCGCAATGAGGTCTCCCCGGAGCCTTCTCTTCTCCAAGCTAAACAAGCCCAGTTCCCTCAACCTTTCTTCATAGGAGAGGTGTTCCAGCCCTCTGATCATCTTAGTGGCCCTCCTCTGGACCCGTTCCAAGAGCTCCACATCCTTCTTGTGCTGGGGGCCCCAGGCCTGCACGCAGTATTCCAGGTGGGGTCTCACCAGAGCAGAGTAGAGGGGGACAATCACCTCCCTCTCCCTGCTGGCCACCCCTTTTTTAATGCAGCCCAGGACATAGTTGGCCTTCCGGGCCGCAAGCGCGCACTGCCGGCTCATGTCCAGCTTCTCGTCCAGCAGGACCCCCAAGTCCTTCTCCGCAGGGCTGCTGAATGAATTCATGAAAAATGAATTCATGAAAAATGAATTCATTAGAGCTGTCAAATTTTGAAACATTAGTGAAAATCAGCAGGAACTTTACAAGCTTGCAGGAGACAAATGACAAGCTTTCCTGTGCCAGGTTTTGACCTGGTCTGTTAATGAATCAAGAAGTACTTGTGTGTGGCTACGTGTAATAAATGAAACAACACTGCAGTCCCTCACGCTCCGCCTTCACGTGGGGTGGTTGTTTTTAGGGCTGTGATTTGCAGTACAGATATATGGTCACATGTCACTTTGCTCATACGATACACTTCCTACTTAATACCCTAAGTTACACTTTTCTGGGAACTTTTGTCAGAAAAAAAAAAAAACAGGAAAAAAATTGTCGTCCTTTACTATTTCTCTAGTCTCATACTTAATGAGGCAGGTAACTGTTGGTGAATAGCTTGCAGCTTTCTCATTTCTCAGGGTCAGCAGTAGAATTTATAACTAGGTTTTAATTTGAAGCCATTCATTATTTCATCTCTCTTTTTCAAGTGCCCCCTTTTATATTTTGTTACCTTGCACTCTCCTAATGCAGACTAACATTATCCTTGCGGTTTTGCCCAGCCCAGAGCACTGAACAGATGTTTTCTTTGAGCTGTGCTCAGTCATATCGAGGCCCTCTCCCTCAGTAATTACAGTTAATTTTAGGAATCCTCAGTGAATATTAATAGTGGAAATTGTTCCATCAAATATAAACAACATTACAGTGAATGCTCTTTGACAATGCACTGTTCAATTACGCAGATGCATTACATCATCCTGAGGTTGCATGTAATCTTCTTTCTGCTTAATTAGCTTGAAGGAGAGTGCCAGGAGGAGTGGGAGAATGGACAATAGGTTACTATAAATCCCTCAAGCACATTACACCCTATGCTCAGAAATGTCTCTCTTTCCAATGATCCCCTCTAATTTGGGGTAACTTCTACATGTTTTATCATCTAGCATGATGAGAAGGAGCTAGTTTCCTTAAAAATAGTAAAGCTTTTACCTCACTCACTCCATTGTTTCTCCTGTTTGACCCTGCAGTAAAAACACAGGTCTGTTCTTCACCAAAACACTGCCTATAACTATGTCATCGACTGTCATCATCACAAATTTAGCCTGTGACTTCATCCCTGGGCCAGACAGGGGAGGGAAATGGGCAGCAAAGGAGAATGGCCTTGATTAAGTACAAATCACCAGAGAAATTAGAGAACGTGACCAGACTGTAAAAAGCACAGGGAGTCATCTCTCAGCCCAGTGGATGCACAGGTTTTTTTCCTAGTTAGAAAAACCTGTTTTTTGATGTTTCCTGCCTTCTTTGCTCATACCCTATTTAAGGAAGGTTGGCTAAGCATAAAGAAGAGCTACAGAAGCAAATAGCCTGGCCTTTGTAGACAGGCCATGTACCTAGCACTGCAACCCACGTTGGAGGGTGGAGAGACAATTCTCCGAGGCATCTGATGCTCACTGAATCCAACTGGACAACACCTCCCTCTCTGCCCTGATTTGGGCAAGCAACTCTAACTTACATGTCTGTCTTTATTGGCTGATTTATTGAAAGAAATCCCTGTCTTGTTTCAGCTGGCTTCAGTTACCAAATCAAGCTCTCAATGAGATGTGGTTTTCTTGTAGCAATATAGAAATTTGCTCTATAAAACTAGAATCATAATGTACAACAATTAGCCCTCCAGATAACTCACTGCAGACCATGCAGTCAGTCATTAAGCAGAACTGAATTCTGCACAAAGTCTTACGGAAACAGAACACGTGGTTAGTATTACAAAAATTAGACTAATGGTGTTTCAGATCAAAGAAGAAAAGACTGACTACAAAGAATGAGAGAGAAGCTGAGGAACTATATAGTGTAGGGATGTCTGTGAAACAGATCCAGACAGACCATCTTACCATCACCTGCTGTCATGTTTTTCAAGGTCTGTGTCTTAGGAGTGAACTACAGACCACAGAAATTGTCCTATCAAGGCAATCCCTGATGTTGTCATTCCCAAGAGCTAGGCACACTACATGACTGGTAGCTAAGAAATCTTAGGTCCAATGTCCTCTGTCACGTAAGTGCAATTGAGTGTGTTGTCAAGTGACAGGAGCAACCTTGTGTACTGGGAGGCAAGATAGGTGCTCTGAAGTCATATTTTGTAACAGAACCAAGTGCTCATTGCGTGTCAGAGAATGCTCACATCAGGGTAATGGGCCAGTTAAAAGCCCTATCACATGAATGCACATTTTCAGTGGTGCCCAGTGAGAGGACAAGAGGCAATGGGCACAAACTGAAACAGAGGAAGTTCTGGCTGAATGTAAGAAAACACTTCTTCACTGTGAGGGTGACAGAGCACTGGAACAGGTTGCCCAGAGAGGTTGTGGACTCTCTTTCGAGATATTCAAAACCCACCTGGATGTGATCCTATGCAACGTGCTCTAGGTGACCCTGCTTGGCAGGGGGGTTGGACTAGATGATCTCCAAAGGTCTCTTCCAACCTCAGCCATTCTGTGATTCTGTGATAAGAGATACCACCTTTTTTGATATGTATGGACATATATCTGACAGAGGAGAGCTTGAAATTCAAGGTCTCCATGTGCCTCTGCAAGAGGTTGCATGCATCAATTTAGACAAAATTTGGGGTACCATAGGTATCAAATCATTATTTCTTTTTGTGAAACATGCAACTTGTGTTAACTAGAGTCCTTGTTAAACGATCTAACCATTCAACGATGCTGTTGCGATCATGCTTATCTCAAAAGAGAAGAGAAATAAACCTGGTAACCCAATGCTGTTAAGCTCTGTACTAAAGAAAGGGCACACGGCTGCTTTCAACTTGTGTGCATTATGTTATAGGTTTTGCTTTCTCATATTAATATTAATAATGATCCTTTAACACCTTTCTTCTAAGGATTCCAAAGCAGTTGACAAGTATAAATTACCAAAGCTATACAATACCCAGAAAGGGAGGGTTAAGTGCTGCATACTTTTAACTCAGGCATAAAATGGAAAAAAGAGGTTAAATGACTTGTCCACTGTCAGGCAGTGAGTCAGAATGGAAGCTGGAAAGTGGTACCCACAAGTTACCCTTCTTGTTCTTCTGCTGAATATGCACAAGAAGAGGCAGCCAGGGAGTTGTCTGAACAATGTTTGCTACAGCTGGTGCTGAGTCTCATGGCCCCTTATCTCTGTGCTCAGTGCCCACAAGAGCTGAAGCACAAGCATACTCGCAGCCCATATGTTCAGGTGCTGGGAACATCCCAGAGAAGTTTTGCAGATGCTGTTGAGAGCATTCTTCTGGGATGATGAATGCTTTTAAGCAGTGTGTGGGTTCAATATGAAAAAGGGATGGGCACTGTTGGCCTCCTTTTTCTGCACTTCCAACAACTTCTTTAGGAGAGTTCCTCTGTTGCCATGGTCCTTCCAGATAGGATGCAGTGATAGCATTTCCTCAAAGATACCCTGTACAAGTAACAAAAACTGTAACAAGAAGAATAATATGTTAATGTTTCTTGATTTCATCTTACATTTCTGAAATTGCAAACATTTCATTGCTGTGAAATTTGAATAAATCATAGGGTTTCCATTTCATAAGTGAGTAAACCAAGGCTAAGGAAGTGCACTTGTAGCAGAACTAAGAACAGAAAATCCTTCACTGACACTGGATGGCCTTCCTTTAGTGGCTACAGGGAAGTTTTGTATATGCATATGATAAAACATTGAAATACTCTTCACATCCACCCAGAAAAAGGTTGTCACTGTGCCACTTCCCTACATTATGAGCAATTATAAATGAATCTGCTCAGACATTACCCTGGAGACTGACACTAAAATCACTGCCTAAAAAGCAGTGCAATATAGATCATTACCATAATTACCAACCTAGCCAAAGCTATTACCAAAACCGAAGCCATGGCTGAAATCATTGATGGCTCCATGATTCAGAAGTTCCTGCTCTAAGCTATCATGTTTTATTTCACAGCTGTGGAGGGCTACAGATGTATGCACAGCCAGTTACCATAACCAGATGATAGCAACCTACCAATACAATGATGTATTGATTGTTTTAGCTTAAAGACTCATTCAGACTTCTGGCCTAAATTTTGGCTGTATTAAAATATCCTTCATCTACCGCTTTTATTCTCATCATAAATGGAGTTTGTGCATGCCCCATATACACACCAGGCAGCGGCTGCTCTCCTCCTGCTGCCAAATGTGGTCTTCCACTTTCTGTGTCGTCCCAAAATAAATTCCGCCCAAGTCAGCCATAAATTGGTAGATGATTTCTGCGGCCCTGTGGCTTCATGGCGCTCACCCTACACTGACACAATATAGGGCACAGTGCCACAACCCAGCTGCTAAGATATGAATAAACTACCAGGAATAAATTACAGAGGAATTTAAATATTGCTGACATAGGGGAAATAAAATCACTGAAGCACGGAACGATGCTGGCAGGCTTGAAGCCAGAATCACATTTGCTTTTGTTCTGCTCTGACATGGGGTATAATTGGGTTACAGCTACAACTTTGAAATAATCTTTTTTTTTTTTTTCTCCTTTTTTTAAGGGAAAGAACACAAAAACATTTATAACATTGTCTAGTAGAGTGTGAACAACTCTAATTGTTCATCAAGGATCAAGTAGCTTCTGGACACTTAGATAGGTGAAGCTCATCTAGAATGAGTGTCCCAATTAATATTTTTTTCCTTTTTACTTTGGATTCAGTAATAATGAAACATTAAAACACTAAAATATTCAGAATAAATAAACTTATCCTTGGCCCACTGTGGGTAATGGGATTCACCAGCGATGGAGAGGGAAACAGGTGGACTGAAAACATTAATTCCAAGCATCCATGCACACCTGGGCTTGCGTGTTCCCCTCTCCTCATGAGATTGTACAATCCAAGCATGAATGTATGGTACTGAATGGTGTGGTGGGCTAGCCTTGCTAAAGGGCCAAACTCACACCCACTGGCTCTCTCACTCCCGTTCTCCAACAGGACAGGGGAATAAAAGAGGGTTGACAAGCCCATGGGCTTGAGATGAAGAGATCACTTATTGGTTACCATCATGGGCAAAACAAAGTCAACTTAGGGAAAGTTAATTTAATTAAGTTCCGATTAAAATGCATTCAGATAGTGAAAAGCAAAGACAAACATTAAAACAACACCTTCCCCCCCACCTTCCCTTTCCCATGCCAAATGTCCCCCTTCACTCCCGACCCCTCTCCCCCAGCAGCACAGGGGATAGGATGGGGGTGGCGCTCAGCCCACCACAGCCCCTCTCAGCCACTCCTTCCTCCTCACACCTGGCCCTGCTCCCGCAGGGGCTCCCCACGGCCACAGCTCCCTCAGGAAATGTCCCCCTGCTGCGGCGTGGGCCCTCCCCGGGCTGCAGGGGGGAGATCTGCTCCAGCGGGGGCTCTGCAGGGCTGCCGGGGAATCCCTGCTGCGGGCCTGGAGCCCCTGCTGCCCCCCTCCTCCTCGGGCCTGGGCCCTCTGCTGCTTCTCCCTGGCCCTGTGCCTCCTCCTCGGCCTGTGCCCGCTTTGCCCTTTCTGAAATCTGTTTTCCCCGAGGCGCCGCCAGCTTGGCTGCTGGGCTCAGCTGTGCCCTGCGGTGGGGCTGTTGGAGCCAGCTGGAACCGGCTGGAACCGGCTGTGTCCGGCATGGGGCAGCCCTGGCCTGTGCCCATAGAGGCCCTGCAGCCCCTGGCCAGCACCTGGGCACAAGCACCCAGTACAAGGGTATTTCTTCTGTGTTTCTTCTGATTGAAGTTACCAGCAGACCTTCTAGCCATTATATGAGTGTCTGTGTTTGGCTTCCATAAGACAGAGCTCCTAAGTGAGGATTGTGGTCACTATCTACTTTGAAAATCTGATTACTTGCATTGTGGTGGGCCAGGCTTGTAGGAAAGTCCTCAGTAAGATGTAATGTGTTGTCCCTGTCATGCCATGTTACACAAGAGCCAGAAGTGTGCTGCTGCAGTCCTGGAGAGCTGAACTGTCCCTGGGGAAAGCAGGAGAGCAACAGATGGCTGAAACAGAAAATAGAGGTGAGACTGGGAAACACATTTCTGCATTTAAAAGCCCTTGGCCTTTGCAGTTTTAGGGGATGGCTTGGAATGGATTTTGAGCACATTCACAAATGTATTTTGGGTTGGCTGGTTTGGGGACTTGGCTTTGCCAAGTATCATGTATCACCATGCACTGTCTGAAGGAGCCAAGTCAGATTCAGCTGTATCACCTTTTGGAACCAATCCATCACAGCAAGTGACAACTTCAGAGGATTTCACTTTGACATTTACTTGGCTCCTGCTGTCTTGCCAGTAAAACACTTCTGGTGCCTCCCAGAGAGAAACACAGGACATTGAAAATGCATTTAAATCACCTCTTTGAGCCCTAAAATCTTGTTAACAAAGAATGAATTTCTGTCACAAGAGAACACTACTCATTTCGTCAAGCCTACGCTGTGCCCTTGGTCCTCCTGTCTGACAGACTGAGCTGCTCATCATGGGCTGCCTGATAGCACTTCTGATAACCTTGGAAGTACTTGCAAAAGGTGTTGAATTCCTACCTTCCCCTGCACGGCCATTATTTATTAATGAATTAGACCTTCACTGACTATATATTCTTGGGTTTAACTTGAAATGAGATATACAGACATACAGCCTGTACATGTAGTGGATGAAAGTCGATAAAATACTGTAACCCGAAGAGGGAAAGAAGTTGCATGCAGGGTCTGAATTTTAGTCCACCCAAGACTGCAGGCAGTGTATCTTTCTTGGTAGCATCGGAGCAGTGATTAACCAAGAGAACTGGTAGGTGAGGGCAGGCTTCATCCTTTTAAGTGTTTAATATCGAAGAGCCAGAATTCTCTATTTTTAAATGAAAGGTAAATAAATATTTAAATCAGTCCAAGAAGGATTCATTTTGATGCTTTGAAGGTGGTAGCACTGCTCGGCTGAGGTGAGAAAAGAGTTGCTATGAGAGACATCTTGTTTTTGTTTTTGTTGTTGTTGTTGTTTTTTAATTCAGTAAAAAATGTTTTTTTTTTTGTTTTTTTTTTTCTGGGACAAACTTTGTATCTCTTTGTAGCCAGTCCTCAGGCTGGGAAGGAGGAAGCAGCAAGATGGAAAAAAAAACAGTGGGCAGTTACAAGATAGATTTCAAAATCTTTTGGCAGTGGCAAGCCTTAGAGGCAAAAAATACTAAATTGCCTTTTGTGTATATCCCAGGAGAATTTTTTCTCCTTTGGTGTGTTGAATCTGTGTGTTTGCTCATGTATTAAAATTACTGCTGGGCCTGCAGTGTAAAGATAACATAAAATGAATCCTAAATACCAGATACAGGTTTACAGCCTGAGATGCTCTCTGGAGCTGTCATCAATTCTGGGTTGTGGTTGTGATGGGATGTAATGTTTTATGCTTTGCAGCTTCTGGACAAACCACGGCTAAAGGGATTTAGAGAAGCTGACCAACAGACATAGGCTGCTGGAGAAAACACACAGCAAGTAATGAGGAATTGCCAAGGAAGAGAGAAACAGTGCCGACAGGCAAGATTAAAATTGTAGGTTAAGATCCCCTTGCAAAATCTCTCCTGCCTTGTTTCAAAAGCAGTGCTAGGGACTGATGAGGACTGGGGGACCAGAACAGCCAGGTGCCGGGCTCTTATGGAGAAGAAGAGGCAGACCAAGACACAGTTCTGAGGCAGATAGAAAGTATTCTTCACCAGGGTCACAGCAGCCACCGTACACCAGGTGGAGTTGCTGTACCTCTGTATTCATAGGGTCAGAATGAGTTGCTTCAGTGGGGTGGTGAGTGGTAAAACTCAAAACAGGATGGGTTTGCATCCAAAGGTGGCTGTCTTTATTGTGGTCCTGGATAACCAAGGGTAACATATCTTTCCTTGTCATGAGATTACCTGTGAGATTTCTGCCAGTATCCCTCTTTACATACCCATGTCAGCGCTGCTGAAGGGAGCTTCTTCCCAAGCAGGGCTCTCTGTCTGGTCTGAGGTGCCACGGCGCATGTAGCAGAGACATTTTTTGCCCCATTCCACAGGAAGATTCCATTCCTGGAAGTGAGATGGGTTTGCCACCAGCAGCTCTGGCCATCAAAATGGTCTGTGCTAGCAGACACTGCTTGGGCCACATGGTACTTGCAAAAGGAGCAGGGAGAGGAGTCGTTGCTCTCACCACAGGTTCACCTCATCCTTACGCTGTGATCCACTGGCTTTTTTATTGCAGGGTTTCATTTGTGATTAGTGATTTATTACCAGCACCATTAGAAAATTCAGCATAGTTGTTAGTTGTCAGATAACATTCATTTCCTACTTAATTCCTCCTTTTGGCTATGAGGTTTTGCATGAAATCAGACATTGAGGTGATAAGCACTGGAAAGCACTGGAAGGTTTCAATTTAGGCTGTATAAAAGAGACCAGTGACTATTAAAAGCACCTGTGTGTGTTTGGTATTGATAGGATTAGCACAAGGTAATTTATATTCCAAGACTGTAACCTGGCTTCAGATTAAATAATATGTCCTGCAAAGGAAATTACTGAGCTAGCATGTGTTAATAATACTGAACACGTATCTTTTTTTTTTTTTTGGTATTAGTTTTGAGAGTTATGAGTACCAGCCTCATGCTTCAGGACTGTCTTGACAAGCTATTACACCTTCTTTAATTAAAGTTTTGTTAGCATACCTACTCCTTGAATTTTCCAAGAGATACTGGCCCTATAGCCTGTGTAAATTTGCACTTCCTGAAGTCTACCTTTTAGCTGAAGATTTGTGCTGCATGCTGGGTTACTTGTATCACTCAGGGAAAGCAGCATTGGGTACGGTCTGACATCACCTAGGAGAATTATGAAGACATCAGATTGAATTTCTTTTGTTATTATTAATCCATTTCCAATAGAAACCTCCTGGTAGAAATGTTCACTGTAGGGGAAGCACAGACATTACTCCCCTCTGCTGTTTTGGGTCTTGCTTCTGTGGAGCATCTCAGAATTATGGGAATCACAGGCGCACTGTGAGACTGTGTTGAGAAGCTGTTCATGTGGTTACATCTCAGCTCTCCATCTGCAAAATTAAACTACTGAGACCTAGTGCTTTAAGAATACTTACAGACATCAAACTGATACAATAAAGACAAAAACATCATTTTAAGCAATGTGATTAGAGTCAAGCAGATTCTTTGAATTATCTTACCTTGAATTGTGGGGCCAGTCTTATAAGGCTTTTAGCATGTATTTGTGTGAGATGACACTTCCCCCACAATTTCAGTTCCTCCTTTGGGCTTTTCCCTTGTCATCAGTGGACGAACTTTTTAATGGTGGGCAAGTTAACCTTCTGTCTTACATTTGTCAGTCTGTGGAAGGCAGCAGAACATGCACCATCCAGAGGTTTGGTAGGACTTCATCAGCAGTATGGTTTAAAATGCTTCGAACATGGACATGCAAAATAAATGTAATTGTTTCGATTTGGCACCGCATGATGTAGAAACCAATGGCTCGTTGTGAATGTAGACATGTCTGCTGACCTTATGTCACTCTTCTTTATTGTTCTTCCTTTCTTCTGTCATTACATGCAAGGCTGTAGAGATCTTACCCAACTTAGATTATACCTCGCACCACAAATGTTTGCATTAAATTTAGTAGGTTTGCAGAGAGACGTCATAACACAGATGCCTGCCACATTCTGGCTTTAACTAGTTTTCAGGTCCCCTTAGCAACTGGGTTTTGCATGTGCAACAAAGTGTTTTTAATGAGTGATAATCATCAGACATTGATGCCTGGCATGAAGAGTTAACACTAATGCCTTCTTCGTGCTGCAGCTGTTATTCATAGTTTTCCTCACATTATATAATTAGATCGAACAATCCTCTTACATGTTTCTCTTCAACATTTCCTTGAGGGTGAATGGAAGGATTTACTGCAGAAATCATTTGTTATTTATTTTTCCCTCAGCTTTGAAAACAGCACAGTTTCAAGTCAGTGCTGGTATTGATTGAAAACTTCACTGCATTAGTTTGCTGTGGTGTGCCATCCCACAAGCTCATGAGATGATCTCCACTTTTCTTATTTATTGAATCACTACGTTCTAAATGAAAATGAAGTCTTTTCCAGTCGTGAGTAGCTTTTTCCAGTGGCCAGTGGCCTCATTTATTCTTATGCCTTGGCAAAGACTTCCATTCTGTAGCCAATTTGACCCAGAGTTTGATTTAGCCAAAAACATTCACAAGCCCCACGTTTTTCTATCACTTCACTTCCTCCAATTTAAGGTTAAACATTCTCCCTATTCTTTAATTGTCAATTGCTTCCTAGAACAACAACTGCATTGTGTTTTTTGTTTTTTTTTTTGTTTTGGTTTGTTTTTTTTTTTGTTTGTTTGTTTTTTAAGAAATAGTTAATGATGGCAGAGTGGAAAGAGAGGGATGCAGTTTTGTCTTCTCCTACCAAGGGGCAATGAAACATCTGAGGTTTTTAACCTGTTCTTTGAAATGGCTTGGTAATTTTTCCTTCGTAAGACAATATGTTTGAAAGTCTACTCATCACTGGCTGAGTGGGAGAAGGAATCTTGTCATTCATGATGGTTGATAACTCATTTGTCAGATCAAAATTAAGAATAACCTTTCACCACCAGCTGTAGCACAGCCATCATCCTTCCTGCCTTTTCAGTGGGCACCGATGAGATTACAGTCAGTTTGCACATGACAAACCGAAAATAACTCCAGCAGTCTGTTAAAATTTAACTCCCCCAAAAGGATTACATCCTAACCAGCTCTGCAGCCTAGTGTAGTTCAGCTGATCAATGGGAGGTGAATCATACGCTTTTTTTTTTTTTTTTGAAAATTTTGAAAAATCTCAATCAGAAAAGAATTCTGTTGTGAACAGGGAATGGTGTATAGTGTTGCAATATCCAGTACAGATTGAATGGTTAAAGTCTTTGTAGGATTAAAGCCCCAGGCCTTCACAACTGCCATGGTAAAATTCAAAACTAATTCTTTTTCCTAATACAACCTTAGCTAAATCCTGTCTGCTTCCAAGCCTTCCACTGCTCCAGCAGGTTTCTCCTATTCTGTACATATCTGCCTGTTGGAAAGCACATGGAACTACAGCGTTACATAAAGGACATCTCAATTTGCCATCTGTATCCCAAGCTATTACAATATGAAGGTTTTCTTTACAATTGTAAGATCTGTCTTTAAATTGCTCTTTAAGAGTTCTCTCATTCACCAGAGAAATGGGTATTCAGAATTGGTGGGGTAAAAAACCTTGAGCTGACAGCAGATAGACTGTGGGGGAAAAAAAAAAAGAAAAAAAGAAAAAAAAAAGAGAAAATGTAGAAGAAAAATGATCAGCAGCTTTGAACGCCTGGAGTTCAGTGCATAACAACAGTATATTCGTGGCCATCTACCCCAAAGAGGGAATGCACCGGACAGCAGATGTGCACAGGTCGTTGAAGCATGAAGCTTTTTACATGAAAGTGGCTATGGGCTTTTCTGTGTGACTATCACCATTTCTCTGTGCCCACTGTTTTTCATCACAGACCTGTTTCTTTTCTTCCTCTCTTGGGCTCATGCTTTTGAGCTCTGATTTTCACTGTTAAAGTCACTCAGAACTTTGCCAGCAATTTCTGTAAGCATAAGATCAAGCTCTTCCTTTCCTTTCATGCTCTTTCTTAAGTTTCCCAAATGTTTCTTTCTAGGCTTCATTCCCCAATGCACAGATGTCATTTCTGTCTCTCTCTCTCTGTCTTT